>JAOVYW010046626.1:0-25102 GCA_025775045.1 Hiodon tergisus
TAGGCCAACCCCAGAAAAACAACCCCATAGCATTATCCCTCCTCCACCAAACTTTACAGTTGGCACAATGCAGTCAGTCAGGAAACGTTCTCCTGGCATTCACCAAACCCAGACTTGTCCATCATCCTGCCAGTTAGAGAAGTGTGATTCATCACTCCGCAGAACACGTTTCCACTGCTCCAGAGTCCAGTGGCGGTGATGTAAGACTTGCATACAGCTGCACGACCATAGAAATCCATGCCATGAAGCTTCCGGCACACAGTTTTGGTCTGATGTTAATGCCAGAAGAGGTTTAGAATTGCAGTTATTGAGTCAGCAGAGCATTGGCGACTTTTACGCACTATGCGCCTCAGCACTCAGCGACCTGTAACTTTATGTGGTCTGCCACTTCGTGGCTGAGTTGCAGTGGTTCGTAAATGCTTCCATTTTGCAATAATACCACTTACAGTTTATCGTGGAATATCTAGGAGGGAAGAAATTTCAAGAACTGACTTGTTGCAACGGTGGCATCCTATTACAGTACCACGCTCAAATTCAGTGAGCTCTTTAGAACCAACCATTCTTTCACAAATGTTTGTAAAGGCAGACTGCATTGCTAGTTGCTTGATTTTATACACCTGTGGCAATGGGACTGAACGAAACACCTGAATTCAATGATTAAGAGATGTGGCCCAATACTTTTGTCCATATAGTGTATATTTTATCTAGTATCATAATTTTATATTTTAGAATTATATTGTATTTAAAATTTTCTTTACAGTTTTCTTTATTTTCTAATGCAAATTGCTAACCTGCACCACTGTCTCTATAAAAGACCCAGACCTACATGGAAGGTGATCTGCCTTTGGACAGGGGCTTTTTAACGATGTCATGAAATCTGGGGTCATGGGAAAGGCTACATCAGTCAACGGAAGTCTATGTAGTATGGTCATCGTTTTAACAAGCAGGACATCGCCTAATCTCCTATTTCCCGGTGAGTTTTGTAGGTGGCCTTTGGGGGTATATCAGGTACCTTTCGGCCTTCACTTAGCCCAAAATTCCCCGTAAAAATGCCCAGTCTGCTTTTTCTTACCGCAACAGATGGGATAAAAATCTTGAATCTCAAGGCAGAAGAATGAACTTAGTCATGCTGGAGTGGAATGGCAATTTTTTGAATGTATAAATAACTGTCTTCATTTTATCAATAAGCCACATTGATAGTGAGGCATCAACGTGTTTTTCAGTAAACTGTGTGCTACTTGTCGTTGATTTGGACATTATATTCACAGTTGTAAAATTAAACTGTTGATTTTATCTTCAGAGAAACAGTATGTTTACATGTCATGGATGTATATCATGGTTAAGTTCGATGGAAAACTATAATGAATCTGAAATATCTTTAGTTTTTAAGAAAGTCTGTTGCGTTTGTTTACTGTCCTATTGTATGCATCTTCTGTATCTTGTCATGTAGATAAGACCATGGCCTTCTAGTGTCTGCAAAAATAATAAAATAAAACATAAACATACATTTCTGAGAGGTTTAAATTTTTTTAGCATTTAGGTAGTACCCTACTTTGTGAATGATCCCGCTGTGTTTTAATTATGGATTCCCCCTGCTCAGCCTGAAAGAGGGACTCACAGTGTTGGAATGCTGGGTTTCCATGACGCTAATTAACTAAAAATGTGCCTTTATGGAGACAGACCCATGCTTATGTGGATTGCCAGGACAACTCATTTTTCACACATTGCACTCGGGCTGTGGTCTGAATGGCAGGCTCGGAACAAAAAAACCACGGGATGACACAGAGGACAAAAAAAAAGACACCTCGCCATGAGAGAGGGGGTGAGTCAGTGGGTCTCCACAATCGCCCACCAGTCCTTCAATTCCTCCCCCTCTCTCTCTCACTCCACAAAACAAGGAGCTAGCACTCCGGGAGAGCTTAATTGATTGTTCTATTATAGCTTTATGTTTCAGATGGATGAAGGGTTTTTGCCTTCCAAGTAGCTTCCTCAGGTCAAAAGGAATGTTTTCCTTGTCTAATAGACATTCTTAGCCCAATAAGTGTGGTCAGTGAATCCTGGGGCTTTTTCCTTGATTGAATTTGCTCTCTCCAATTTTACGTTGACGTATGCTATTCTTTGTCCTGCTGGGCTAGAAGACCAAACGTAACTTGGTGTTAGTTAGGTTTTATAACTGAAGGGCAATGTCAACCTGTTTATTAAAGAAATACTCTGGCCTTGGAGGATTTCATCATCAGTGAGTGATTTGTGTTTTATTTTATTCAAACTGAATTTATATGCCTTTGATTAAGCTCATTAAATATTTGAATTGTTTTTTTGAGCAATGGTGGGGTGTTGTCACCATGTGGCGGTGTTGCTTTTCCAGCAGTTATGGAGAAAATTGCGAGATATTGTCTTAAACCAGTATAAGGACCACTTTTATACATATGTGTGTTTTATGTGGGCCATTTCATAAAAGCCCTTTGTTTTTTTAATGGGGGACAAAAAATTCTGTTTTTCATGAGTGGTGCAGTGGTTTCAGCTAGCCTGACCACGAGGCAAGGCTTCTCAAGGATATTTACCTGTTGCGTTGCAGCTGCAGTCCATTGAATGTGCTCTCCCGGGCGGACTCCTTTGAAAACTCACAGTGCAGGCATCGGCATCCCATGTTTTTGTTCCACATAGCAATTCACTGGCACAGAGAGTCTTTCAACAGTCATACAGTGAGCGTGGATCTCTCCAAGTAAAAACAGACCACGCTTTCATAGTCTGCTGGTTCATTTCCAAAACATCAAGTAACTTTCTTAGCTTTATCTTGGATGTAACTGCAGATGTCCATCTATTGAATGTGGCTTTTGCCCTAACAAAACATGATGGTTTGCTTAAGCCACAGGAAGATTGCCTGGGTTCAGAATAGTCTTTGTGCTTAGTGTCGCCAATTGTAGAACCTCACAGGCGTGATCGCATTTTTGATGGAAAGTGTGAGAAGGAAAAGGGAGTGTTTTCTTGTCATTTCCAATCTCCAGTCTGTTGCTGAGCAGTGCTCTGTGTGATCTGTTTATCTGTTGATTTTTGCTGACAGTTACTCCTTCATACATTGATATTTTTAGCTTAAATTCATAAACTTTTAAAACGACATCCCTGCATAAGTGACATAAGTGTCTGTCATAAGTGTTTTATGCAACCAGGTCAGTTCAAAGTGGTGAAAAAGGTGAAAGTCGGCACCCATGACCTCAGTGTGGTTCTTCTGTCCATTATAGAAAACCAAGACTGTTTACACCAGGTGGTCCACGAGCGACTGGAGGAGCTTCTGAGAGTGCTGAAGGCAGTCATCTGTAAACACCCGGCCCTAAACTCAGTGGACATCCTTAGCACTGCGGGTACTGTCATCGCCAAGGTTAAAGGTCAGTTACCCTTTTCCTGTCTGTAGAATGCCCTACGGCAAGGCACATTTCTCTCTTTAATTTACAAGTTCAACTGAAATATATACGTGAGGGTTTCAATGCTAAGTAGCTGTCACAATAAGGCAGCTAAATTTATAATTTTTCCTTCTGGATGATAACAATCAGTTATTCAATATATTGTCATAAGATTTATGATATTGTAACCCAAAGACTAAACGACTATACTGTAAACCACATCAGTTCAGTTGCAGACACAGTACAATGCAATCTCTTGATTTATAGCAGTCGTTGTATTTGTTTTTAACAAAAAGGTGGTTTTGGAAATCACGGTCTTAGTGGTAAAACGAGCAAGAGCTCATTTTTTACTAATAGAATTTTCCAGAGGAAATAAAAAACCAGGGCAAAATGGAGAAAAACATGGAAAATTATCCCATAACCCTAGAGGCAGTCGAGATAACTCCTGGAAAATGTAGAATAAAACTGAATAATAAAATAATCATTCATGAGCTGAGTAGACAGTTCAGTACTTTGTGGAAGCTGTTTCTGTAATTGTTAGCACCACTGACATTCCTTTATCTTTTGAGGCCAGAGTTCTCTGCCCATATTGGCTCAATTGATGTACACTTGGCGATTGAATGGGATACAAAGGAGACGCGGGGAGCGTGTCAGATTTAGTCTTCAAAGCATGTGGTGTTATGTCAGAATGATCTCTTCAGAATTACACAACAAAAAGAATGGAGTAAAACTTTATTGAAGACCCTGTTTCGTCTAGACGGACACAAAAAGTCCAGCCTAGGAGATTTTCAGCTTATATTTACGGAATTTATGGTTGTGTTTTAATACATTTCAGGTATATCTCTCAGTTTTTACTAAACTTAAAATAAAGAGTTTCATTGTGCGTTCTGAATGAACAAAACCATATTGGTGCGTCATCACTGTAGTGGGGGATACTGAGAGAACAATGCTATTTTGGTTAGATGATGCAGTTCCCCTAGTTTGCCTTGTGAGTGGATGTAGTGGGAAGACATTGTTTTAGTGTGAACCTCAGGATGTCCTGGGGAAGACGTCACAGCCACAGGGAGAACTGCAGCCGGTGGCGGTGAGAAGGCACATGCTTGGGATTTGGGCAGGGTACTTCGCACACCTCTCCTGCTCTCTCCTGGGGTGTACCCGGTGCTGCCGTTCTTACCTGGTACCTGGCTAAAATGAGCCTTAAAGAAAAGGATCTTCAATTTCTTCTTCTTCTGAAAATAAAGGATACCTCGTAAGGGTTGAAGGGATTTAGAAAGCAAGCCTCCCTGCTGCAAGAAAAGTTGAAATGCAGAAAATTTCCTCAGGAGAACGTAGAGTCAGAAGCTGCCCCATGCCAGAAATAGGAATCAATTCGGAGGTGTTACACGTTGTGCTCGTTGCACTTTGGGGCTTTGGAGCTGGATGGGATGTCTAGACGTGGGTAAGTCGCAGGGGTGGGTTACCCCTTGTTTTAATTTTAGACTGAAAATTGTGCCCAAGGGTTTCCAGCAGAGGGGTAACGCAAACAGGAAGCCTCCGGTTAAGTGGAGTTTAATGTCTTGAGTTGATTTTTGGTTTTTTTAAGACGACTCCATGAGTTTTCTACGTTTTTGCTCACTCACTCAGCTATTTCCTGTTTAGCAGGTAAAAAAAAGGTTTCTTTTTTACACAGAAAGTTTTGAATATGTCGACAGAGTTTTCACAAGAATGTGCAGAAAGTCAAACATAAACAGGAAGGATACCTTGTTTGTTTACTCTTTGGGGACATGTAACAACGGGTATATATATATATATATATATATATATATATATATATATTATTTAAAAAATATATTTTATGTTATGTATATTTTAACTCATTTGTCCTTATGGTTTCCTGTAACTGTGGGTTTTTTAGAATTTCTAGAAACACCCATTGTTGAGCAGAGAGGAAGCCAGGAGGATGTGGAATTTGTGTACTGGGATTGGCGTCAGCAGATTTGGCTTTGCGTGTGTGCTTGTAGGGATGTTCTGCTGGTTTATTTTTTCTGATTAGCTGTTTAAATCAGAAAGGAAGTGTATCGTGGAAACGATGACCACAACTTGTTTATGCTGCTTTTTTTGTTTTTGTTTTCTTTTTCCCTCATTAGTGTGTTAAGTTTTTCGAAGGAAATGTTTTATCTGATTGAAGCTGGAGTGACCCTTTTAATAGCTTGTTACATGCAGATTTAAATGAACGTTTTAATAAAAAATTTATTAACAGTTCTATAATAAGAACATTTCTTTGGTTGCATAAATGTGCCACAAAATAGAACAAACCACTTATCCCAATGAAGATCAAATGAAAAAATAAATCAATGATAATACTGTCAATCGATGTTTTTCACAGGTCAGCCTTACACTTTATTACTTTCAATAGGTGTGAACTTCGAGGAAGTGAATGAAGAAAATAAAAGAAACCTTTTTCGCGAGATACACTCTTCTATCGACACATTTGCATTCACTTTTGGCAATGTGTAAGTGCAGAATTTGTTCGTTTTTATTTATTTCTTTATTTTTTCGCTGTGTTTATAATAGCAATTGCCAGACCGAATTGAGAAGATTCACATTTTTTTGTTGTTCAGAAACAACAAACATTGTTAATCTGCTACAGCTATGAAATGTATACTTGAAATGATCAATGATCAAGATATGGTTAATATCATAAAAAACATATAGTTTCGTGTTTACAAGTTTGTGTTGGTGTCATGACTAGAAGAACAAAATCAAAACTTTGCCTTTAAAAAAATAACACTTTTACTAAAACTACTAAAAAGACTACAAAAAAAGCTAGATAATTTGTTTTTACTTGTTGCTAGGTAATGTTATAAATAAATCAATTATTTTATTTTTATTATTAATTAATAGTTAGTTTGAAGGTCTTATCACACGTTCGATAATGTGAAGAGTTGGATGTTCTACTGTGAAATTTCCCACTTTTCCAGAGTGTCGGACTTCCTTATGGGAGATGTAGACAGAGGATCAGTTTTGGGCCTCTCCCAGACTCAAAGTCGGGTAAGTTGTTGCTTTAGTGTGCTGTAATTATGACTGGTCGTCACCATGTAAAGCATGCAATTTGAAAATAACTGGCTCCCTACAGAGAAAAAAGGCTAAAAGGCATTATCATTTGGGGGGAATTTTTTTTCTTTTTTTCTTTTTCCTTTTGCATTCCACCACCTTTTCTTATGTCCAAATGTTTTTCTCCGTTTCACATTTCACTTTAGAATATATAAATGTTTAAATTTTGTTAAAATATTTTTTCTTGCTGGTTTTTTGACTGGTACACAGGGAGCAAGCATATAACAGCGCTATCTTATGTTCAGCTTGGTGTCTCTATTGACCTGTTTGGCAGCAGTAATTGGGAATCTTAAGCTTTACGAAACTGGTTCTGTTTTCATTTCAAGTCTTTTGAGAACCTAACTGTGGAGACTGGGAAATCCGTTCCTGAGAAGGATGACCTGCCTGGTAAGAGCTTATCGCCTTAATGCAGAAGATATAGCCTCATTTCGCAATCTTTTGGAACCGGCTCGTAAATGCAGCTGTCAGTCTCCTTCAACCCCCCCCCCCCCACTTCCATCTCCATGTCTTAGGATTTGCTTTGATACACGCTCTAAATAAATGACATTATTTTGCCTGTTTAGAAGTTTGTTTGTGTAAAACACATGTAGAACCCATGGTCCAATGACCAACAGCTGCGAGCCTGTTTTAGTGGCTGTCTCTGGTGACGTTCTGAGCCTGTCCTGTGAATTGGCATTGCTGTGTTGTTACGCAGCATTATAACAGTCTGTCAGGGCTGTCATATTAAGGAGGGTGGTTAAAAAAAAGATCACTGTCGGGCCTGCTTAGTGTCAGGCGGAATTAAGGCGCGCCACATGGCCAAGGTCAGCGGGAGCTTTTTGTTTTCTCTTGCCCCGTGGGCGAACTGTGTCACGTCCCGTTCCACAATGCAGTGGACTCGCTCCCTCATGCTCTCCGGTCTCCCGGCCACGTCCCCAGGGCGGCCCCGGGCCGAGGACACGGACGGCCCACTCCGGGACAGCGACAGCGGTGTGGAGACGGCGCTCCTCTACGCCAAGGCCTGGTCCAAGTACACCAAAGACGTGTTGGCCTGGGTGGAGAAGAGACTGAGCCTGGGTGAGTGAATGCCTCTGGCCCGGCGCCTCATCCAATTTGTCAGGCCGGATTTCGGACGTGCCATCTCGGTGCACCCCTTTGCCGTAGGCCATAAACAACAGGCTGTCTTATCTCCCAACTACGCTTTTGTGCATTGGGCTCTCTCTGTATTCTAAATATTCTAGCTCATTTAGACGGCTTTGGCCCAGCAGCATTACTGTCAGGGAGAACATTCAACATAGTGCATTATGTTTGCTCCTTTTATCATATGGTGCATTTGGTTAGAAAAACAACAGCTGGCCTATTAGGTCCTAAATGCATTTTTGCCTCCCTTTCTACTTCTACTTCTGCAGATATTGAATGCGCAAAAAGCATTGCAAAAATGGCTGAATCTGCCAAAACAGTTGCGAATCAACAGGTACGTTTTAATTTGAATTTTTTTAAAGATTTAATTTGTTATACCGCTGCTTTAATTTACCAGATAAAGCTGAAAATATTCAGAGAATTATGAATATATCTATGTGTAAAATACAAAAAGTTTTTCAAAATGTTGATGCTGCCTTTTATTTATTTGTTTTTTTAACAAAGGAATATATGCCATTCCGTGAAATTTATATCTCGGCATTTAAGAATGACATTGAGTACAGTCAACTGCTCCTACAGTCAGCCAGCGCCCTCCAGTCAAATAAATTCATTCAGGTATATATCTTGGAAGATTTTTATTTTCTGTTTTTCTCTTTAGCTGTTTATTAGCAGATGCTTTTTGTTTTTTCTTTCTTTGTTTCTTTGTTTCTAGAATCGGAAACGGCTTTGTGTGTGTGTAATATTTATCATTTATATCACATAAACCATATTCTAAGTTCTCAATTTTATGCTATCATATCCCTGATTGTCCACATTCTTAAGCCTCTACTAGCCCGGAAGAATGACTTGGATAAACGTAGGAAAGAAATCAAGGACCAGTGGCAGAGGGAACAAAAGAAAATGGTGGGTGACTTTTTATGTATATATTTGATAGTTTATCCAAACATATATCTGTATTGTAGCAGTGCCGTGTGTAAGATCATTCGATTTTTTAGTAATACTTAATATTAATTTAATTATTTAAATATTATTAAAATATATATAATATTAATAGTTAATAAATGTTTTGTTGTCTTTCTCCAATTAAACATATGTTGATGTTAGGTAGAGAAAATACATTGCTTTGCATATTTTGTAGATTCCTGAATGTACTTGTTTCTATAACTGATACAAGCGGAATCTAATTAATAAATATGGAAAGTCTAGTATCAAAACAGTTTATTCTAGAATCTTACATTTTACATTTACATCATATATTTTAAAATGTATTTACCTCCCACACAACACGTTTCCAGCAACAGACAAACATTTTAAATGTAATTGGAGAGAAAAATGTTTTTGGCGAAAAATATAACTCACCTTAGTTTTCTCTTAGTGGATGTGTGCATGTGCATGCCCAGTGGGAAATGGCAAACACTGAGTCTGCATTGTTGATATTTCTGGCACAGCAAGAGGCCAACAGCGCACTGAAGAAAGCCAAGCTGCTGCGGGCCCAGAGGCGGGAGGAGTACGAGAGGGCCCATTTCACCACCAGCCGGGTGGAGGAAGAGCAGCTCGGTGGCGGAGGCAAGCAGCTGGAGAAGAGGAAGAGACTGGAGGAGGAGGCCTTGCAGAAGGTATGGCCCCATCGATCAGCTTCCTGCATGGGGTGATGGGCTCTCTGTGTTGTAGAATTGTGTCTGTGTTTCCCTAGGGCTTGGAACTTAGTCTTTGAGGTCATTACATGAAGTTACATAGATACCAGATAAGTATTATTTCTTATTCAGGACTATTGAAGTACAATTTTTCCTTATTCACATATATATTACGTTGCATGTATCATGTTTGTATGTCACTCAGTACTCCAGTGGTAGACAAATGGGAATCAATAACAGTTCCAGGTTTAAGATTCAACATGTAATGATTGTTAGGCTCACTCAATCGGCACTTATTCCAGGCAGAAGAGGCTAACGACTTGTACAAAGCCTGCATAGCTGACGTCGGGGTGAAGCGGGTTGACCTGGCGAATGCCAAAAGTGAGACCCTGACCCAGATCCGGGAGCTGGTGTTTCAGTGCGACCTTACGTTGAAAGCGGTGAGCGTTTGCATCGCATCCCACACCATGTCTATCTGGTCTTAGCAGACAACCCCCCCCCCCCCCCTTACTTAACGGCAAACTTCCACAGGCACTGAAGCTGGCCCGCTCTGCTCCCATTGTAGGTCACTGTGAATTGGTTCCAGATGCAGCAGGCCTTGGTGGTCTCCCTGCCAGTAAATCACCAGTCCCTCTGTGAGAGCGCTAAGCTGTACGAGCCGGGTCAGCGATACGCCGACTTCATCAGGAGCCTGCCAAAAGACCGGCAACGGGGGGAATCCTTCTCCTTTGATGTCTCAGGGCCCCAGAATGCAGGGTGAGAGGTGCTCTCTTACGTGGCCCTTTGGCCAGCAGACCAGCTAAACAATGTCAACTTTTATTGGAATGAAAAGTGTCCACGTACCAGTGTAAAATAGCAATACTAAGGGGTACTGGTGAGCACAGATGGTTGAAAGTGTTTGCAACCACAGGCCTTCTTCAGGAAATGTTTGTGGTTAGAACTGCGAGCGTAAGCTGGGCTTCTGTTTTCTCCCACACCCAGGGAAGCCAATCAGGGAGGCTCAGATTGGTTCTCCTTGATCAGCTACAAAGAATTTTCAAGGTCAATAAGATTAAAATAAGATTTTGATCAATCTTTTCACTCGAAAACGACATACTGAATGAACCCTAAATGAAATAATGTAATAGCAATGACATAATTAAATCAGATTACCTAACTTGAAAAGGGTGAAAAGATAACAAAAAAAAGTACTCATTTAATTATCATACTTTACAGATGTATTTTCTCATTTTGTAAACAGCAAAATGCCAGCTAATTAATTTTTTTGGCTATTTCAATGTAGTTGCTAAAACAGATATCTATTTAGATAAATTTTCACGTTTAACGGTTTATTCTGGTTTGTCTTAGTGTTCATTTATATGATAAAATAACTAGATCAATTATGTCATTGGTACATTATTTCATTTAGGGTTCATTTGGTATGTTGTGCCTTCACCATTGATTGATAGTTGGGGTGATGGAAATAGCTGGGGTGATGTATCTCGCTGTGTATGTAGCATAGTGTTTTCAATATTAGTTTTTGATAATTGGCCAAGCCAATAATTTCATGGTTCCTTAAGGACGGCTTTGGGTTTCTGACGTCACAATTCTGATGCCAATGGAATGTTTGAATCTGCTTCCTTATGAACTAATAGCAATTTCATGGTCTATTATTGATGATATCGATAAAAGATTGAATAAATAAATATATACCATTAACTTATTTTAGTATATATTTCAACGTTTATTTTACATGAATATTCATGCATTTAATCATTTATATATTTGTGATTACTAATACTAAATAATGATTGCCAGAAAATGTGAGTGTAAGTAAATAAAAACATACATAGAAGTCAAAGTTTTTAGAATGACCAGTTCTCACAATTTAAATTTTGACTGCAAATCGGGACAGCAGTGGATATTCTAACGTAGTCTTATACGTTATTTTTTTTTATGTGATTAATATAGAAATGTTACATGATCGTACTATTTTTAACAATTACAGAGGTGGTGTACCAATCCAGTTAAAAATAAATTTTCATCATAATAAAGATTTCTTTTAAACTTATGTACTCATTTATTTTTAACAATTTAAATTAGCAGTGGTCTGTAGTGCTAGCTTATCAAATATGTGTTTAGTTGTCTTCATTACTGTAGTTAAACAAAAACTTTAGTTCCTAAAGGGGTGTTCTTGTTTTTTCTCAGGAGGCACTTAACTTGGCTACAAATTGCCCTCCTTAAGGGAAGGATTATAATTGTCTGGGTTGCTACAGGAAAGTGGAGTTGAGGGCAGAACACTTTGATGTACGCTGTCGGGCGTGTTATATGATTGACAAATTATACATGTGACTCAAATTGATGAAATTGCATTTTTTTACAATTACATTTTATTCAATGCTAGAATGATTAATGGATATTTGTGTCATTTACCCCACTGGAAGAAAAGATCTTGACCAATATCTAGCCAATAAAAGTTTTTTTTGTTTTTTTTTGTGAACCAAAAAGTTATTGTCTGTTGGAAAGCCTTGTCAAAAAGTAGGTCAAGTGTTATAAAAATGTATAGAGGAGGATTAGATTGTAGAATAGTTGTAGAAATAAGTAGATTACAGATATGTGAAACTGCCTCATTTATATCAAAACATTTGACGTTAATATTACTGGGCTGCTTTACGGCCATTTATGGAGTCACTGCTAGTTTATCATCTGTCTGAAAAGGTTGTCATGGCTGTCCTCCAGGTTGCCACTGACTTCGAGGTTGACGAGCAGCACCCACTCCTTGCATGGAAACCCATCACTGGCGGTGGGTGATTTCAAGGACCCAGATGAGCCTGGGAGCCCGCTGTACGCGCGAGGGACAAAGATTGGAGAGCGCCGGTCCCACAGCAGCATAGACATCCAAGGTATCTGTCAAAATGCTGTGTCCCCTTGAAGACATTATAGAGGCTCAATCGTGTTCAAGCTATATCGAGTGAGAAGCATTTAAATGCTACAGTTAAACTACAGCTTGTCTTGATCTTCTCCGGCAAAGGATAGGGATGAGATTTAAATAACAGTTTTAACTGAAAATATTTGTAAATAGACTTTGTTAATAACTACTCAATTTTCAAATACTGTAAATCTTGAGTGAGGTTAATTTACTTTCCATTAAAAAATTATACATAAGACTTAGTTAACTTTAAAAGAAAGCTGGGTGTAGGTTTCCCTTCAACATTGGGGGGGCAGGGGACACTGCTACCATTTGTGGCTTACCATGACTCAGGGAGGAAGGTAAAAGGATGCTCTTTGAATAATGGGTCCCACCCGTCCCCCGGTAAACCTGTGCCTGTGACTATTCATGAATAAAAATGACTCTTCTATTGATCCTGATTATATAATTTTAATGAAGGTAGTTGTGGTCTGATAAATCTTACTCCTGTTGGGTGAGCTGTTGTGGAAAAATCCAGTAAACACTTGAGTGGCTCTATGTTAAGGCTGAGGAGAGAGGTGGTTACTGTGCTTGGCCTGAATTCACATATACACATCTTAGCTTCATGCTATTTAAAGCACACTTAGGTCTCCAGTGTTTTGGGGTATTATGCTGCGTCCTCTTTTGACTTTATTGTACAAAGGCCAGGATCTTCCAGTAAACCAGCAGGAATTTGTTTTTTTGGCTTGGGCTTTTTGGTGGATTTCCAGTCAGCCCATAATCCACAAAATTCCCACTTCTTGTGGGCTAATCAGTTTTTTTTCCTTTTTCGACAAGGCCTGTCTGGGATCTAATTGCCGTCTCTTTTCGGCATTTTCATCAGCTTGTACTGAATTAAGATTGATTTTGTTGCACTGATTTCCCGCACACAATTTATTTTCAACAAATATCTTGACTTATTTTTCTTTTTTATGAATTTGGAATTTGGACAATTATTTAGCATTTTTACCCCTATGCACCTCTGTTTGTCACCACACATCAAGTTGCCTTAGAGCCACCTTAACATGCTGGTTATAAACAAGCTGAGAGAAACCCCTATAGCACTCTGTGCTCCAGCAGCAACCTTTACTGACTAAGCCACCTAAACGATTCTCTAACTATGTTAATCTGATTACAGTCTAGGTGAGAATTCACTTCAGTATATAATATGATATATCTAATATGTGGTGAAGTGGTTTGGGTGACTGGCTTGAAAGGTTGCTGGTTCATGTCCAACCCCAGCTGTCGTATCTTTGAGCAAGGTACTTAACATGAATTGTTTCAGTAAAATGCAAAATAAGAATAAGAATTTAGAAATTGTAAGCTGTGACTTTGGATAAAAGTCTCTGCTAAGCAACTACATTTTTAATCAATAAAACAAAACAAGTTTGGTACTACGGCCTCAAATGTGTTGGCTTTTTTTGCCCTCCAGCACTGAGGACCCAGGGTCCGTTCCGAGCCTGGAGCACGGGTAGTCAGGGAGGGGGCATGTGTAGTGACTCGGAGAGCGCCGGAGGCAGCAGTGAGTCTCGCTCAATGGATTCCCCAACCACCAGCCCAGGTACAGGTTGGTGTGCCTGCTTTTCCACAGGCCTGTCTGGGGTCTAATTGTGTCCTCTACTTGGCTTTTTCATCAGCTTGTACTGAACTGTCACATTTATAAACTTCTAATATTAGCATTTTTAACTGATTTCCCTCACACGGTAAAAGTCATATTTTATACTTTATATAGCATTATCTAGTGTTCCTTATGTAAAATTACAAGTTTATCATGCTTAAAAATTGGATTATTATTGTAATAATTAAACAGAATTCTGCCAGGTTCTGGAATGTTTATTAAATTACATCAGTCCCATTTCTGTTTACTTTTAGCCATCAATTTCATTTGACTTTACTTACAACAGAGACTTCTAAGGAATGTTGGGAATGTGTCTTGCAGTTAGCTGGAGTGGCCTTTTCCATTCCGTCCATTGATAGTGAACTTGAGCAGATTTATCATTGACTAGAAAAGTTGTGAATCTCCGATGATGCAGTGTGGATGGTCACCCTATTTTGATTTTTGATTCACTCCCGCCACCACTGCACTGGGGCACAAAGAGTTTTAAAACTGGACACTGAAAGTTCAATTCTCCTTCACAGTATGTCATCAGTGAACATCAATGGTATATTCCTACTGCAGGGGACTTTAAAAGGAGGCTTCCAAGGACTCCGTCCACAGGCACCATGTCTTCTGCAGATGACCTGGATGAGAGAGAGCCACCTTCCCCATCAGACATTGGTAAATATTGACCATTTTATGTGGAAAGATGCAGATTTATGTTCGCAAAATTTTGTTGTTTTTTCCCAGTTAACAGTATATAAATATTTATAGTATGAAAAATAGATTTAGAGTTTATCTATAAACAATTGTCATTTCTCCATATACAGTGTGCATGTGTGTTTGCATATATATATATATATGACATACACACAGGTTATACAGGGAGAGGTTAGGAAAAATGTATGTTCAGAATGTCCTATGGCTAGCAGTCAGTCCGCTGCAGTCATGCCGTATAATATTGATTACTACCCTTTGCCCACATTCAAGGTCTGGGTGAAATGACGAACGAGACCACCAGTTCCCCCGGACCTTTCCGCAATGCCCAGATGTCCAAAGCTGCCCATACGCACAAGCTTCGGAAACTGCGTGCCCCGTCCAAATGTCGGGAATGCGACGGTCTGGTGGTGTTCCAGGGGGCTGAGTGTGAGGAGGTAACTACCAAAACCCTTCCCTCAGTGTGCAGCAGGCAGACCCTGTACTATGCTGGATTCAAATAATACCCCAACACAAAGGTGCATTATAGGAATAGTTCATTAATAAAGTCTATGTGCAATCTTCTAGGCCCCCCAAAGTTTTAGTCTTGCCTAAGTGCATTCAAGCATCATTTAATTCCTCAGAGATAAGTTGTTTTATTACGGCTAATGTAAGTGTAACAGCTAAACACAGAATGCATGGTTTTAATAGTTTGTATGGGAATAAGAAATAAATACAATATGTATCCCCCTGTTCTATATTCAGTGCTATCTCGCTTGCCACAAAAAGTGCCTGGAAACGCTGGCGATTCAGTGTGGCCACAAGAAACTCCAGGGAAGGCTGCACCTCTTTGGAATTGACTTCACCCAAGCAGCAAAAAACAACCCAGACGGCATTCCGTTTATCATCAAAAAGTGCACCTCAGAGATTGAAAACCGGGCCTTGAATATTAAGGTATTATAATACATTTATTATATAGATTATTCTCCTTTCCTTACTCTTATATTGCCTTTTTTAAGTACTAGGCATAGTATAGATCAGTTTATCCCTGTAGAATGAGTGTATTATAGGTTTACATTTTTTTGTGTTAAATCTCATATTCTATTTCAACATTCCTTTTGGTATTTAGGGTATCTATCGAGTGAATGGAGCCAAATCTCGAGTGGAGAAGCTCTGCCAGGCTTTTGAAAACGGCAAAGATTTGGTGGAGCTTTCCGACCTTTCCCCACACGACATCAGCAACGTGCTCAAGCTGTACCTCCGACAGGTAAGTAGTGAATAGTCCGCTGACATGAGACAGTAAAATAAGAGATTGCCACATTGCTAAGCATTTGAATCGCCCCGTTTCTCTCACTCCACACAGCTTCCAGAGCCACTCATCCTGTTCCGTTACTACAATGACTTCATTGGTC
Source organism: Hiodon tergisus (assembly GCA_025775045.1). NCBI lineage: Eukaryota > Metazoa > Chordata > Actinopteri > Hiodontiformes > Hiodontidae > Hiodon > Hiodon tergisus. The sequence goes on from JAOVYW010046626.1 coordinate 15,876, forward strand.
TGGCAAAGGAAAGCCAGAATGCCATCGCGGACGATGTGGACACGGCACGCAGGGGCCTAACCGGGGAACAGTCCCAAATCAGTATCGAGCTCAACCGGGTACTCTTTAAAATCAAGGACCTCCTCAGGCAACTACCCCCTACCCACTACAGAACCCTGCAGTTTCTTATACGACACTTATACAGGTTTGTTAACAGTCAACAAAAGCATTGCGATAACAACTGAAGTAGCTATACTATATCTATATTATATAAATCTACTAATTCAGTTGCTGCTATGCCATGTCATTAAGCTGAAAACAATGTACAATACTCCAGATTCACACAATTGAAAAAATAAATTTTCAACACACAAAAAATTGTATTCATTATTATTATTCAACAGAGTGACTGAAAAAGCAGACGAGAACAAAATGACAGCCAGCAACTTGGGGATAATCTTCGGCCCTACGCTAATAAAACCAAGGCAGACGGACGCAGATGTATCTCTGTCTTCGCTGGTGGACTACCCCTATCAAGCATTGATCGTGGAGCTGTTGATCCGGTATTACAAGAAGATCTTCGACATTCCACTGAGCCCGCTGCCAACCTTGGTCTTGGCTGAGGAAAAGGCTTCCTTACTTCTGAGTGTGGAGAGCCGACAGAACTCCCAAGAGAAGGAGCAGCAGCTCAGCAGGCACTCAAAGTCTCTGATTGACATTAAGGAGGTAGCTTCATTTGCTTTGAATTGTGAATTTAAAAAAAAACTAAATCATTTATCACTATCATAAGGTGGTAGTGAGATTGATTTATTTTCTTTTTTCTCACTAATGAATTGCAGGAAAGCTCAAAAGTATACACAAGGCACTCCTCTGTATTTCCTTCTAATCGTTTGCTGGATGAAATAAATGAGGTGAAGCCAAACTTGGACAGAAAGGAGTTTCAAACAGGTGAGTATGACATTACTAAATAAAAAGCTAGTTTATAAAATAAAAAGCATTGCTCACTAAGTCAGTTCTGAATCCTCCATCTTGCTGTGTTTTCAGCTCCGGACTCAGGTCCAGAAGAAGTGAATGGACTTCCACCCCTGGGCCTCCAGGAGAAGTCCAGCCTGGTCCTAAGCAAGTCCTATCAGAGCACAACCAAAATCCAGCTGCGTCCACTGCGATCAAAGATGGCGTCTCGACCCATAAGCGTGCCTCTAGACCGTCTGCACAAGTCAGACCAGGTCAATGAGAGGAATTCCAAAGATGCCATAGAACGTGGGCATAGTCCTGCCATACAGGAAGTAACTGAACCTGACATCCCCAGCTCAAGGGTGAGCCTCTACTCTCAGAAATTTTACATTGATACTCAGCCTCTCAGGAAAACTCCTAGGACAACCATGATGACAAATGTTCCCCCACACAGTGGAACTACTGATTCTGGGGCTTTGTCCGTCTCTGTCCCATCGCTTTACACCATGGGGAACAATAGCACCAACACCATATTTCCCAACAAGCCATACACTGTGGCAGTGAAGGCTGCCGGGAGCTTGAAAAGGGATGTCAATGCAAGTGAGTGCGAACCCAAAACCATCACTTTAAGGGCACCCCGGACTTTACAGCCCCCGCCTGAAACTTTTTACAAACCTCCCTTGCCCGGTAAAACCAAGCAGTCTGCTGAGGTAGGGACAAAGACGAGTGCTGTTCCCTCCAACAGCACTGAGGAGAGAGCCTTGGGAGTGGATAAACCAGTGGATGGACCCTCTCTGGATCTGGAGGCCCACTCCCATGTTTCCCTCTTGCAGTTAAAGACTTGTAGCTCCAGTCTAGAAGACTTCAGCCAAAGTGAAGCCAAGCCAGTGTACCAGAGACTTCGGCCTCGCCGTCTGCAGGAATTTGAACACAGGGAAGCACATTTTGTATGATTATTGTCCCAAATACTATTAAAGAAAATGACAATTATGCAATTTTTGCCATATCGTACATGGAAAGGATCCCTTCATAAATTAACAAATATTGTAAAAATGAAGTTCAAGAACTGAAAATTAACCATGAAAGTGTTAAATATATTATTATACCCCCAATTTTTTTGCCTCAGTTTTTGCTGAAAGAAGCAAGTGGTGCAGGGGTACTCAATCCTGGTCCTTGAGAGCTACTGAGCATCTTAATTGTTTCATTGAAATCATTATTTGGATTACAAATGTTCACCTGGTGTAAATCAGACATTAATTGTGAGGTGGCCTGAAAACCTGCAGACACTGTGGATCTTTAGGATCAGGTTTGAGTACCACAGAAGTAGTGGGTCCCAAAAGGACGCACTTTGTTTTAAAAAATAAATAAAATAAATGTGTATTTATTTGTTTATATGTTGCGGGGGGAACAATTACTGCCACTTCAAGGCTTAATGGCTTAATGAAAAGATGTTTTCCATATTTTTATGGATAACAGGAAAATTATGTTTTTTAAAACTGTATTTACTTGGGGGATATTTATATTAATATTGAAATATCATTCAGAGCAAAATTGATATAATCAAAGTTTATATATACTTTATAATTTGTATGTTCACCTTTTGTGTCATGTAATGTCACCTTATAACCATTATAATGCACTTACTTGGCTTTATGCATGTTCAGATGTTCAGTAGTTCATTGTTTGGCTAGATCGGAATGCGTATTTATTGGCTCACAACACAGTATTTACGCTATTGTGTTGAAAAATTATTAAAGCAGCAAATTGTGCCTCCTAGACTGGGCCCTTTGATTGAAGGTTGAAATCCAGGTCACGTCACTCGCTAATTCTGACCGGGAGAGCACAGCGGCGACGCTAAATCGACAGAACTCATTCCAGACAGGTTGTGGGTAAATCTGCAGGGCTTCTGTCGACTAACGATCGTCTCATCCCTAGTGCTTTCAGTACAGTCGAGAGGGGCGTGCCCATCCATGAATAGGCCCCGAATCGGCTCTCCTGTGGGCTGTGTAGACGGCGACTAGGATTGCCGATCCGAAGTAGACTGAAATGTTGAACGCACAAACGGAATGCGCATTCGGACAGTAAGCTTTCGCAGTTAGATCTGCGTTTTCATTCGCAGTTAAACTACCTTTACTCCTCACATGTACTTGAGGGTTCTACTGCATCGGAGGTCGTCATCGTCAAACACCTAGTGGAATCAACATTACTTTATCACCTTCAAGTCGAAATTTATTTTTTTAATCAAAAACGTACAGAATACGATCTCATAGGTATTGAAAACGTTTGGTAACGTATATACTTTTAAAATGTAAAATATTTAGCCAAAATGTTCCTCTTCAAACGATCAGAGTTGTCTGAAATTACATTAAGTGTTAAACGTTAGCCGCTGGAAACATTGCAACATTACAGATTAGGTGTCAAATTGATAGCACCTAATACTCACGATGAATATACTCACCTGAATATTTAACGTGTATAAATTGTTTCGCACTAGGACTGTAATGATAAATTATAATATAATTCAACAGCGATCAGAACGCACTCTCCCACGATGGTCCAGGAGGGCATTCCATTTTCACGTTTTAACATTTCAGTCTACTACTGATTTTTCCAGTCGATATGAAAAAATAAAAACATGTCGAAATTTCAAATGTCGGCAGTAATTTATGCGTTTGTGTATTTCTTTAGGTATTTTTATTTTTGTTGACATTTCAAAATGTTGACATTTAATTGTTTCATTTTGATAGGAAAATCCCAAAATGCATCAGCAGAAATGGCAATTCCAAATTGGGACGAAACTGAAAAATAATGGGCGATTTACTCATTATTAAAAATCTGTAATCATACTTTAGCCCATAGATTACACTTTATGAACACCGTGTTTGTATTTCATTAGCACATTGTCACAGCTATGTAGTTTACAACCCATAACTATGAAAAGGGTGAAGGTATATTTTATGATCTTTTGTTCAATTTTATTATTTTACTGGTTTAAAAGCTGGTATCAACTATATGTAATACTGAATTACTACAATATAATGAACGAAATTCATTTTTACAATAACTACCATTCACCTGGATAAATTAGTTCGAATCACGCACTTGGTAATAAAGATATTTAGATTACGTCTTAAACATCCCATAATTCAGCAATTTCAGAGCTAGGCTTCAGGCTAATGTGTTAATAATCAACAGAATAACCATTATACGTTTTCTAATTTATTTTATTTCCATTAATTTTGAAATGTCAGACTCACGAGATTATTGTTTATGTAGCCTGTGAAATTCACGTTATAAACGGATATTGTTACATTACATTATTTTAGCCTATACATACAACGTCGCTTTTAATAAATTACTATTGAACTGACTGGTGTAGCCGCCATGCGTATAGATATGCATCTATATTGTGGTCTGGATGTGTTGCTGTAATGTGGTTACTTCTGCCAAAAACGTACTTCGCTAAAACGTTCCCACCTTTTCAGTAGGCTACTACTAATTGTTATGTAATATAGCGAAACAGTGGGGTTCATTTCTCTGTGTAACAGATGATTCCCAAATTCCGTTAATGCGTTACCAAGTACATGACACCGCCATCAAACAATGCAGTATTATTACGGTTTCACATAAAAAAGGGTCAGGCGCAGTAAGCGTGAAATTAGGTCATAAACATATATTATTTAAGGGCATTGAGTAAACTATTGTAAAATTACTTAATTATTTGCAAACTTAATTATTTTATATAGACATGTGGCACCGGATATACTTCGAAAGATTAACCAACCGCGTAATACAACTGACAAAATTGAACTGTCAAAAAAGGGCTAAATAACTAAAAACACTTTATTTCTTCAGTAAATCTGCAACCACAGGATAAGAATTTTGCCCATAGTGTAAGCCTCCCCAAATATGTGCGCGTGCTAAGAAAATAAGAAGTAGAGTTTTAACTGATCCGTGTGCCTGATCATTAGAAAAAAGATTGTAGTGATTGTATTCAGCTCTGAAAAGCTCGCCCCGGGTTTTAGTTTAAATAGATTAAATTCCACCGACACTAAATATCCGTAATAGCTTTCTGGTTTAAGGAAAAAAAACAACAATAAGGTATACCACCTTTTCTGACAAATAGTTGACAAGTCAAAAACGAATTGGATGATTGGTGAGTGTTTGCTCTCTGCAAAGAGAAAGAAGCTTATGGCAATCTGATTACCGTGGTGTACTGGGTCTGACTGCGCGGCAGCGCAGTGTGTTAGAATCGACATGTAGCAATTAGCCGAAAATCTTCCACTATTTTATATTTCATCAAATGGCATTCGTCCATCACATTTCCCATGTCAGGTAAGTCAGTTCCCTTTTGAGTTTTCTTCTTGGTTATTTACTTCCTGCCAATCTCTTCCTAGTAAATCATAAATTGGGACGCAGCGGCAATTGTATGGCGCTTCACAATTGCCTTGGAATTTTTTTTTAGAATCTATTGAAATTAAGTAATTGGTTTGTATTGTTAGACCATTTATGGTTGCTGTTGACCTGGCCGCGTTCTGGAAAAGTGCGGCCATTGCGATAGTCTATTGAGCTAATCCTGGGCTCGAAAACAAAGTAAAAATACTGCGTGATGATGACTCTTCTGTAATTGTAGAGGCGTCCCATTACGATTTATATTATATATCGCATTGGCCTTCCGATATTTCGTTATTCATTTACTCTTATTTCTCATATGAAACTGACATATCTTAAAATATTAGGCTACTATTTACGCATATATGAAGTTATGTAGCATAATTTGTTTACGCAATCCAGAGTACCTTTAATGAAATTAAGTAACTTTAATGAAATTCAGTTAACGGGTCTTGTATTCATATGGGCAAAAATGTCTATAGAGATATAAACAACTTGTGACGGATGAAAACAAGTCCCACCCACACTAATCCATGTGTTCTTGCTATATCAATTACATTTCTGGATTCGGTAATTAAAACCTTCTCTAACATTTGAGTACTCCTACTGACCCTTGCCTAGCCCTGTTCGCCTTCAAACTAGCTCAGTGCTTTAACCTGCTAGACAGTGCTCGACTACCCATGCTCATTAGATGAATGACGTACTTTTTCGCTTCTTTTCTTTAACCTTCTCACCAAAAGGCCCGGGCATCACTCATATGGCTACTTGTTATACTACTTAGCAGTCCTTTTTTACTTTGGTAATGTGCAATTATTGAAATATTAAAACACAACCACTGTCACCATTAGTATTTCTCATTATTGTTAAATTAGTAGATTTTCTAAGCCTAAGGAAGGTGGGGAATAGAGGGTGTGGGCCTGCTAGAGAAGGTGGAGGGGTATTTGAGTAGGTCACATGTTCTTTTTCTACTGCTGTTTCACTGTTTTCAACACTTTATGTAATTGTCATTCACCTACAAATAGAGACTTAAAATAAATGTGATTAATCTCATTTTCTGAAACCTGCTTATCCAATTTAGGGTATCGAGGTACCGGAGCCTAACCCAGCAGGTATAGGGTGCCGGGCAGGGAACATAAAGGACAGGACGCAAGTCTATTACAGCGCAGAGGACACGCTGTGGGTTCCACACAATTGTCTGTGTAGTCAGACAGCCGGGTAATCTTTATAATAAACAGGTTATATTCTTCTAAATGCTCTCTTGTCCTTACAAATTAGAATAAATGCTCATTCTAGAGCGGTCAGTATTAAATCTGTATTAAATGTAACTAAGTGGTCCCTTCATTAAAACCTACATTTCTTTCCCCATTAGCCAAGAAAAATGCGTTTCCTGTTATTTCTTGATTGTTGGGTAATTCAGTAACACGTCTTTTGTTTAGTTCTCTGTTTAGTAGCGAGATTACTGAACTACAAAGGGATCTTGCTTGAATTACATTCTTGAATTTCAGTGGTATTTTGTTTATAAAAACACAGATCCTAATCCCAAATACCATAACATAGTTTTCAAAATATGTGGTATATGTGGTATAACTTTAAATTTGGTAATAAGTAGTGTAAAGTTTTTATATGCTGTAGATTGTCCTTGTTGTTGTTTGTTTCCTAAGGATTGTGAGCTGCTGGTCGTGCTTGAAAGGACGAGCTATGGGTGCTGGCAGTCAAATTAAGTTGTTACTATGGAAGAACTGCACTCTTCGGAAGAGACAGAAAGTAAACACCTGTCACTTCACTTGTCTTTATGGGAGAGAAAACTATCTTTACATTCAACATGAACATTGATAAAAGCCTGCTTGCTTGACCATGTTTGTACACAAAGAGACCTCTGAGTATGGCTGTGAACTAAGTAGATATGTTTATGCACAAGGCCTTACTTAATGGAGACAAAAGTGCAGTAGCCACATGACAAAAGTCAGTCATTGCTATATTTCAGTTTAGAGTCCTTCTGAGGTGGAGTCTGGCCTCATTTAGGTAAACACACACACATTAAGGTAAAATCGGCAGCGTGGATATCAGTTTCTGAGCTATATTAACAAATGTAATACATTTTAATACTTTTGATTGTAATTTCCCAAAAGAGGTTTTGAGTGCAGCAATATATTATCTATGTCAAAAAAAATATTGAACTGAATCTTGTGCATTCTTTTTTAGTATTTACTCCCACTGATGAAATATGTTAATTCTTTATTTACTCTTGATAGATTCGATTGTTGGTCGAAATCATGTGGCCTGTAGTTTTATTTATTGGACTAGTGTGGCTGAGGAAGGCTAACCCGGTCTACCGGCAGCATGAATGTAAGTAAATAAAATAAATAAATACATATTTTTTGTTTGGAATAGCCTTTGAACAACTATATATTTCTGTTCTCACCAATTCATTTTTTTAATGTTGAAACTGGTGAATTGTTTTGTTGCTAACAGTTACAATTAGCCCATTATGTTACTAATGCCAGTTAGCTGCCTTTTTTGTTTAACATGTTATGGTCAATGTATCAATACTTTCTGGTATATTGGCTGCAAAGATGACCCCACATGAAAATGAATTGATGCTAATTATAGAATGTCCTTGGGCCTCAGGTCATTTTCCCAATAAAGCGATGCCCTCCACTGGAATTTTGCCTTGGATACAGGGTATTTTCTGTAATGCCAACAACCCCTGCTTCCGGTACCCGACCCGTGGGGAGTCCCCCGGCCTAGTCTCTAACTACAACAACTCCATGTGAGCCAGCTATGCCTTTTCTTATAATATCCAAAATTGAAACTTCCTGTTCATAGTTCACAATATCGCTGAAAACTGGTCTCCAGATGGTTCCGTTTATCGCTTCTGGAAGCTCTCGTACTAGCAATGTTTTGAGCAAATGCTAGAAAATGAATGGGCTAGTTGCTTTCCATTGTCTCCTAGACTGGCCCAGTTCTACCAGGACGCGCAGGACCTTCTCTTCAGCAACCCTGCGCACTGGCAGTTGGGCAAGCTGTGGAAGGAGCTGACTGTGCTGAACACTTTTATGGACACCATCAGGACCAACCCGGCCCATATTTCAGGTAGTAATGAAGAGACTTCTTCAAAGAAACCATTTATTACTGGATTCCTGATTCTCCATGACGGTTGGTCATTCGTCACTAACATCAATTAGAGTGTGCTTTCTGCTGTTAGGGAATAAAACATTAAATTAGTTATTTTTGTGGGAAATGTCTGGCCATGTCTAACCCTAACCTTAACCCTAACCCTAGACCAAAAAAAAGAGGCTTAGGTTTAAGTACCTGCTTAGAATGCATTGAATCTAGCAATGAAAAATTAATGAAAAAAGCTCCTACACTAAACAGTCACTTGCCACCACCCTACAGTGATACCAGTGCTGGATTTCAGATGCCAGCCTCCACTGCTGCCTTTTAGTCAACAGAGGCTACTGCTCCATTTGCAGAGCACTAAATGAGAAATGGAACTAAGGGCAAATGGAAGGGTCAGATCACTTTTATTGATGAAATGCTTCTATATTGATAAAGTTCACTTGAGCCCTCGTTCCTCCGTTCACACAGGGCTATTATAGCAGTGACAGGTACAAGCAGGGCAGGCAAGGTCCTGGTTGTTTAATCAGCATTTGATGTTTCATTGCATTTAACAATTAACCTCACTCTGGTGCAGTCTCCATTAGGTTGACCATAGTTTACTGCTTCTCATACCATTCTAGTTATTGTGTGTGTGTGTGTGTGATGTGATGTGATGTGATGTGATGTGTGTATATATATATATATATATGTGTGTGTATATGTATATATGTATATGTGTTTACTAATCCATACCTGAATGTGTTAGACTACCAGAATTGAATACTGAAGTATTGCAGGAGATA
>JAOVYW010046637.1:0-25101 GCA_025775045.1 Hiodon tergisus
CCCCCCCCCCCCCCCACGGGTTCACGCAACAGCTCCCGTTTTCTCTTCAAACCTTTCACAACTCACATGTGTGCTCACCATAAGAGCCTTATAAAATGAAATGGTGTGTAAAGAAAGTTAGCAGGATAAATAAAAAGAACGGTTTTAAGGTGTCAGGGCTTTGTGAGAGGGCTGTGCCACTCATACAGCTGGCCAGGACAGAAAACAGATGAGAGGAGAGGGATTCCCTCATCACCCACCCCTCCCACTGGCCTAGCGCACACTCCAGTACTTGCCTACGTAATGGTAGTTTTCCATTGAGCGAAGGTCATAGATGTGCTCCCTGGTGCTGGTGACGACCCGCTCTGATCCGTTTCGGATGAGGTATGCCAGCAGCAGTAAGGCCTGAGAAGAAGAGGGCAGACGTTTCTGATCAGGAACCGGGACTTGGTACCGAAGACCTGGATAATTATATCACAGCACTTTCTCACTCATGGCTTTCACCAACAAATGTAATCTGACAGCTGTGTCACTACCATTAGCTGTCCATAACCACACAACCAGGCCCTCTGCAGGGAAGAGGGGGGTGTCTGAAATGATACGGTCAAATATGATATCCTGCTTCTGATTTACTGTACGCATTTTAATAATCCTATAACGAAATTAGGATTTTCGCTGAGCTTCAGGAACAGATGACTGTGGGAGTAAATGAGATCTTATATATCTCTATAGCTCAGGCGAACAAAGCACTGGCTTTCTTTCTATGAATTTAATATGGCTAAAACATAATAGACCAGGACTTCTCTTCAGCACAAACACTGACTTAATTGCTCACTTAAACACTAAGAAAATGATCGTCATCGTCATCCATAACAGCGGTCTAAATATTTTCTGGCAGTCTGTGGGATCTATCCACTGTCTAGTCATCCCAAAGATTAAACAGTCTGTATTTTTCCCATCAGCTCAGTATTCAGCATGTTAGATAGTAAAAAATGGCAACCCGAGGGTTTACTCTACCCTACAGGAATCAGAAAAAACCGAATGAGCAATTCATGTTCAGAAAGGGGAAGCACGCTTGCAAAATTTGACTTCATCTAAAAACTAAAATGAGTTTACCAATGCTGATATTTAAACGCTTCTATACGTATATGTCATGGCTGTTAAGGGTGGTGGCTGATGCAGACCGGGAAAGTTGGGAAATAAACAGGTGTTGCCACCACAGCAAAAACAAAGGAAATGAGTGGGCCGGGCCTCAGCCACACCGCGAGCGGGCCGGGCCGGGCCTCAGCCACACCGCGAGCGGGCCGGGCCTCAGCCACATCGCGAGCGGGCCGGGCCTCAGTCACAACAGACCTTGTAAACTCGTCTCCAGTTCTTCTTGTTGTCCTTCAGCATCCTGGTCCACAGCATGTTCATCACCTCTGGGAACTGCTCGTACATGAATGTTGATCTGGGCACACATAGACACAGACACGCACACAGCATACAGACAGACAGACAGACAGACGCAGACACAGGTCACAGACACGCTTCAATAAGTCTAATAAGACAATTAGTGAAGTACTGCTTAGACTTGCAAATCCTGTACTAGACACCATGAAGCAAACAAATCACTGGACAGAGAAGCTAGCCTAATAACAGTTTCCATCAGATGAAAACAATAAGCAGAATAGGAACAATTTGAGAAAATGAAACATTTTCCTAAGAAACACATTTAACCACACATTCTTCATCCAAGGAATTCCACAAACAAGATAACACAGCGTTTTATTCAAACTTCACGCTGTAACGGTACCTGCCATTGGTGAAAAACATTAGCACACCTATTTAAATATTCTCATCAGATATGTGTCACACACGCAGCTGGGCATCATTAGAACAAGCAACCATCTGGGCCAGTGCGCTTTTTCTCTTTTTTTTTACCTCTAATGTCAGAGCATGCTGTGCAACCGTGCATAGGCACTGGCAAATGGAAGTGTTGGAGGTGCACAGCATTGCTCAGTGCTAAGCACTGGGTTTAAAAGGGGTTCCAGGTCACGGCCAGCTGGAGCATGCAGCTTACAGTCTAAACGCGCCCTTTCTACTGGACGGCACTCACTTGGCAATCTCCCCCATCAGCTGCCCCGAAGGTCCCCAGGGGTCGTCGTTGGTGGCCTCTCGAACCTTGGACTCTATCTCGGAGTAGTTCATCACCACATTGGTGCTGTTAGGAGTAAGAAAACGCGACAAATCAGCAAGGAATGCCATGCGCTTATTTTCTGTGAAGTCCATGCACAACCCTTAAACCAAGGACAATCCAACGGGAGAAGAAAAATAGCCAAACTGTTCACTCCCCAGGAGCTTATTTTTGCGTTTGTAGCTGGGCCATCCTTGGGTGGAGCTCAAGCACCACCACACTTAGGGAACAGATTGAAACCTGACGCGGCTTTATTGTGCTCCATCTGTACCAAAGCCATCCCATTAAACAACCCCAGTGAGAAGGTCGGAGCAGAATTCAGAACCGGCCCACGGTGGGGCGTGCAGCGCAGTAATGGAGATTGTCAATTCCATGTCAGGGTTCATTTCTCTCGCCTTTACATCCCCAGACCCGTCAATCAAGTGCAAAGTGCTCTAAAACAGCTGGGCCCAGAAGTTCCTGACCAGGAAGTTGCACGGTGGGGTTTGAAATGACAGACAGTAAAAAAAATTAAGCATATGGTCTTTCTTTCTGGGCTGAATGTTGCTTTCTGGAACACGCATCACATTCAGCTCAAAACAAAAGAAATTCAAACGTGCATTCAGGTTGAGTGAGATGACCAGTATATCCCAAAAGCCATGCAGTTCAGTGAGGAAGATTAAAGCGGAATTTTATCTTTAAAACTGCAAGAGAATGGGGATAAAATCTGAAGGAAGCAGAGGGTTTACTCTGCTTTTCCCAATAATAATAATAATACAATTTACAATAATATGTTTAATGCAAAAACATGACCTGACAGGTGTCACTCAGTCCCCAGGAGGCAAGTACTTAAATCACAATGTCACTCACGAACTCGATAAATATACTGATGCAAAATTTGCCCAGCCCTAGTTTAACTTCAATACCATTCAATTTTGACAATAAGCAACTTTTAGGAAGAACACATAAAACCACTTTAGCAGTTAAATGTATAAGTGTACAAGTTGAGTGACTTAGCAGCAGTCTCATGTACAGCTAATATGATTAAAATTTTGGCGTCCGGTGAGAAACCAAAACTTACCATACCAAATTACCAATACTGTCTAAATGAAATTTTCACAGAATATTTTCCCCTCGGACTTCTGCAGTTCATAAAGTTTCCGTCAACAAAATGATAAACTGTCCGGTTTTCCGAGGGCAGGAGGTGGAACCAGTGAGACAACTCAGAGAGACTTCCTGACAAAACACAACTCTGGCCTCCCCAGCAGCTGAAAGCACTTTCACAACCACCACTGTTTACAGACAGAAAACCGTAGTTAGGATTCTTCTCTCAAGTCACAATAAATATATATTTCTTTATAACTACACAAAAAGACACACAAGAGTCAGGCAACTGAGGTTGCAAAAGGCAGTACCGATGGCAGCGAACTGAGGTTTCCAAGCAAACCTCTGGAAGTCATTAGAAGCAGAGCACATCTGAGCTGGATCTCCTCACAGGGTTTGTCCGTGTGAAAAACGATGGTCGTACTTACAAGAACGTGGAAGGTAAAAAAAACACTAAATAACACAATAAACCAAGCCGTAACTTTAAACACTCCTCGCGGACTACAGGTGAGAAATCGCCATCTTCACACAGAATTACAGGAGATAAAATATGAGTAACAGATGTGCGCTCAGGGAGAGCAGAGTTTTCAGATATTGTACATTATAAAAATACAGGCCATATGGAATTGCATCTTGGCCTTGAAAGAGATCCAGCAGGAAACCAATGGTATTCGATTTATTTACTTCCAAAATGTATAGTGCTTTTAAAAACAAAAACAAAAAAAACCTTCATACCCTCACTTCCAAAAACTTTTTTTTTTTTTACAATAAAAGTTTGTACATTTTCAACAAGACTAGTCAGTTTCAGGGTAGGTCAGGGTATTTGTCATGTGCCACAGCATTTCTGCCAGTGAGACACCGGATCATATGCTGTCTTGCATACACACGGGGCTAAAATATTCCACCCCTGCACGCCAAAAAAAACTAAACCGTAGGGCCACTTGGCCTCGACTGCAGGTTTATTTCTTTTTTGTTGGTGCACAGTGACGGTGGGCGTAAATACGGTGTGACCGAGTGGGCAGCTCTCTCCAGGACAGGCCAGAGCACTGTGGTTCAAGGCCTAATGTCGAAAGGGTCCGGCTCGACGCAGGACAGACGCAGGGAACAATAGGATTGTGACCCGCAGAACCAGCCTGCTGTATCAACATTTTAAATCACAGGTGGGGGGGGGGGGGGGCAACGCTGGTGTCACCCTCAAAGACCTGAAGGAACACAGAGAAAAGGCAGTACCCAAGGCAGCGAACTCAGGGACAAGAAGCTACGGACACAACGTATGGGAATGGCAATGTTTCGGAGAGCTGCACGTGTGAACAGCAGCGTGGCATTGAGCACCGGGGAACAACCGGGGTCAGGTTTGCTTTGAAAAATAGCCCCGGTCTAAATCTAAGAGAAACCGTCCTGGTGAAATATGCAGATAAGTGGAATTACGTAGTGCTCGGCTGAGTAAACTGAGAGGAGATAAGGCCACAACAGGCTCCAAGGGGGGAATATAAAAAGTGTTTATAAAATAAAACTGTAGATTCCCCCAATAAGAATGAGGGACAGACTCTTCTCCTTCAACAAGACAGTCGCATGGCGATTAATAATAGATGTTTTTCGAAAAGAAAAGCCCCAACAGCCCCACAAACCACGTGCAAATTCCGAGCAGGTATCCGCAGTGCAACAGATTCAGAACGTTAAATTCATAAGCCAGAAAAGGGGGGAGAATGAAGGGGGAGGGGAGGCTGGCGAGCTCCTGTGCTGCCGAAAGCCTCTTTATTCCCGGGCCGATCGGATCTCGGATCTGTTGTTGTGCTGTGTTCCCGCTCACGTGCTCCAGATCGGACTGCTCACACATTCACAGCGCTCTGCGGAAGCCCTGTCGGCGCACATGAAACGCGCGCCTCCCCCGCGTCCCGCGCACGCCAAAGCCAACCGCTACCCACCACTTCTGAGGATTCACCGTTTCCCAGGCAGACACTTTTACATGGAGATGAGGGACAGTTCCAGAGAGGAGCAGAAACAGCGGCGGTTACTGAGAGAGAGAAAAACCTCCGGGGGTCCACAGGGACTGGCCAATATAAAAGAATACAGCACTGATGGAGGAGGCAGCACCCACTACAGTCTTAACAGCGTGCATTACAGCCCAAGCTACAAGCATACAGATTCATCTTCCAGGAACCGCAGCCGGAATCTCTGAAAACCAAGACGGCATTAGAAGGGAGTGTCATTCAGAAGTCAATCAAGTCAATCACCAACAGCAACTGGATTACTGTAAACCATGATTGATTAAATGCCTTGACCGTGTACTTAAGTTTTATATTCAGGTGTACAAAGAGGAAAACTATTTAACAGATCTCACTGTTAATGCCAGAAGTACAACGCTAAATGCGGATGCTCAAACACTTCTCACGAATACTGTGACACAACCTTGTTAAATTTCAAGATACACTATCACCAATAGCTTTCGATAGCTTTTCAATCACTGAGCTTTAATACGATCACTAGAAATTAAAGCTCAGATTTTCTCACTATGCAAACATCTAACTTCCCTCCCCTCCCCGCGGTTTACTGCTGCCAGTGGGGAAGCGTCTGCCTGGGAAACGGTGGCAAGCGGATAAATTCATCTCAACAGGAAGCTGACCGTTTCAGGCATGAAACGTTCCCCTCGTTGTCCAGGGCCTAGCCACACGTAAAATCTAACAGTCCGAGAACACGAACACTGTGTCGATCCTGAATGAACCTCTTAAATATATTTTTATTCTGGCACTGCTTTTCAATGATCTACACAAAACGGACACATTTTATTCATCAACAACTTAGTTCTTCTATAAGGTTAGCGCAAGCTTTAAGCAGACACGGACAATATCAGGAAGTCCCACTTCGTTGTTATACAGACCGAGGAAAAGTAAGTAGTTGTGTAAGAGAGAAGACCCAATCGCTGCAGCTCTAAATGATACAGGCTTTGCTCTTCCGTTTCCTTCAACATCTCTTTCTACAGATTTATATCTGGAGAAACTGCATCTAAAAGAACTTTAGCTGGCTGAGTGTTATAAGGGTAAATCCAAGACCCACTGACAATATTGCAAGGCCGCAAAGATTTATTAACTCTGCTGGGATTAACACGCCATATTAATTAGCACAACCAATGAACCCCCAAAGCATCAACAATTACACACTAACAAACAGTACTAACCCAAACACACTCTATGGGGTCACAGACAACGGGGGTTGGACTGTCCTACCCGAACACTACAGACAATTTGACCTTCCAAAGTGTTTACACTCATCACAGAAGAAACCTTGGGTCCCATAATGAGAGCATATGCTTTATACAGAAGTGACAAATATATATAGTCTTAGCGTGTAGCCCCACCATTAAATTAATATCACTTATTTCTCTGGACAGGCTACCTTATGCTTTCTCAGAGCAGAGAGTAGCCTGATTCGCTACAATGCAAGAGATGGCGCTTGACTAATTGGAGCAATACGTTAGCCTGGAGAAGTAGAACATCTGCTTTTCTAAAGCAATATATAAACTTGTTTACTTAATGGCATTAAATTATAGAGTTTTGCTAGCTAACAGAACAATGAAGAATAGCCTGCACTAGCTCATTAGTTAGCCTAGCAACACATAGTGAGAAAAAAAAGATTTTGCCTGAAAAGTCACTGAAAGTCCCTGTTTGTAAGCTTGGCCTAATGGGAAAATGAGGTGGCATGTTAACAATAACATTTCCACATTGGAAATGCATCTTGTATCTGGATTTAAAGGAGCAATAGTGTGTTTTGAGGACAACAAATTACACAACTTTCTGAGCATATAAGTGTTTCAAGGTACTATAACATTTTAGAGACAAAACAGAACTTATCGGTATTAACATTTTAGCACCACTAATGAATAACTAGCCAGCAAACCCGTTATAAAACATTTTGACATGAAGATGGGTGTGTACCCTCATCAGTGCACACACACGGAGATGAAAGTGAACTTTCAGCTGTTTTGGTAGGGGGAAATTTTAAACTTCGCTCTCAATTATGTAAATGGTTATAAGGGAGCCCTAGGTTTCTAATTAGTAATACAGTTACATACCACTGTTTCCATGTTGAAAAACCAAGATGGTTGCCCTGCTGAGTGTTCTTACATTCAGAAGAATATTAAATGAGGAGGAAGCGCTTGATCTAAAGCTCGAGTCTAACCAGTTATTTTTTGGTGATCAACGCTTATTTTAAAAGTTACAAAATGCAATATTTTCAATGCTTCCATTTTACTGCAAAACCCCACCACCAATACTGAGTATACCAACATTTGGCAGTGTAATTATATGAAATAACAAGACAATATTAAAAGACAGTGAGTGCATTTCCTATCCTACAGCGGAGTGGACACCAACCAATGCTCATTGGCTGGCCTGCATTCGGCTGTTATATCTGCACACTGCACTCTATGGAGAGGGAATGCTACACCCTCCTGCCATCAGGAGGGTGCCACGGTCAGACGGGATGGGAGGGCTCACGAAACAAGGCCTCTTTCACACGCTACACAGAGAAACAGTACACCTAATGTGATCAGTAATACCGGTTACGTCCAGAGAGCAGAATGGCCATTTTACGGCTCAATTTCAGCTACTTTTTCTCCTGCGTTCCCGAGTCAAAGCCAACCGGTTCAACAGCCCCACACTTCAGCATCTTTAGTTGCACAGGAAGTCACAATAAATGCAGCAGGTGGAGGGGAAAGCCTCAGATGGTGTCTGATATACAACACAAACAAAAGGCAGATTTCAGAATTGCACTTACTGCAAAAATTTCCATAAACCATACTGGTCCACAGATGAGTTGAAAGGAATATTACAAGCGTTCCAGCTTAGTAACAACCGTTACTTGGAATCTGCAATGAAATTTTTTTCAAAAAAAAAAAAAAAAAAAACTATTAGTAATATCTTCTGTGTTCCATGACAAAAACCAGTCCAAGGAAGTTGTAATGTCTGGGGCTGGTATAGTTAAAAGGAAACAGTTTGCAGCAATTTCAAGAATAACGGATATAGCCATGTCAATCACTAAAATTACCCATTTCAAATAGGGGTCTACGGCTTTGTTGAAAACATCAACACAGGATCTGTCTGGCCACTTTACTTGGTTTGGATTTTATTTCACTGGACACGCCAATGCTACCCATTAGAACACTACAGCGAAATGCAGTGTTCCAGCCCCCTCTCCACCAACACAAACATTGAATTCTCTGTGCTCCACAGGTGAAGCTTCACAGAAGAAACGGGGCCTGACTTTACCTAGGAGGGGTGTGTGCTGGGAAGAAATATCACGTTTTCACAATTTCAACCAGTGAAAATAATTACACAACAAACTAGCGTAACCTGTAAAGCACTAGGGCGGTGACCAGTAACTGTAACCACTAACAAAGTATTTCACACTGGGCCATTCCCTCGGGCATGTCAGTTAGTGGCTCCATTTCCGCCTCCCAAAGCCTCAGTGTCTGTAGGAAGCGTTGAGAGGCTGGCTCTTGCACAATCTGGCCGTATCAATAACGCCACCATTCAGTTGTAAAAATGCGTGCCTAACTGGCAGTGTGGGCTTCAGTATCCATTGGTGCAATAGCAGCATGTACGCACTTTCTGAGCCACCTGCAGTGGCCCAACAGGATGAACTGGTTTTCCAGCACAAGCGCCGGACTGCTCAGACTTGACTGAGCTTTCAACAAAGGGGCGAAACAGTGCAGAACTAGATCCTTTTTTTAATTCACAAAGTTGTTCCCATGACTCTTCCGGAAAGAGGTCACTTAAAACACGGCATATTCAGTCCCGATGCTTAGTTATTCTCTGTTCTTGTGCCTCTCACAAAACCACCAGATTGCACAGTGCTATACCCATTTTCAGAGTTTTTTTTATTAATACGTTTATTAGCACTGGTAATATAAATACTGTAGTCTTACAGTAGTTTATTAACATTAACTATTATGTCACTATGATCCATTTAGAATGTTGGCCATTTAAAAGTCTATAAATAGTAATCTACACAAATGGCCCACACTGCTTTTAAACCGTATAATTTACATGTTTGGTCTTAGGTTTATTTATATAGTTATACAAGTTCTGCTGCAATGTACCAAGCCTTTAGATGTTATAGCAGGATCTGAGTTACATACTAATATCAAAAGTAAGAGCTCCTCCCTTCAGTTCGCCAAAGAGCGACTACATTTTTATAGATTAATGATGAGCAATTTTGCAAGAGCAAAATCTGGATGTGTGATGTGAACTTTTACAGAACTGAGATTACCGATAAATATGTACGGAAAAAATAAATTTAAAGATACGTATAGGACTACATCTGTCATATCGTATGGGTGAAGTTTCAATGCTAAGATTTAAATAATTTTTTAACCACACACCAACAGAACTGGTCTCAAAGTTCAGTTTCGGCTAGAAAAATCTGAAACTACACCACTATGCGTACTATACCAATTATAGCACAGGAAGCGTTTGTATTGACTTCAATGTGCGCTGTGGCACGTACAGTACTTTTGTTTAAAAAATACCGAATGCCACCAATCTTGAACAGCAAGTTGGGCAGCGCTGGCAATATATAACAGTGCTCTGTAGACGAAAAAATATATTTACCCTATTTTAAGACAATCTAAATAAAGTTAAATTCCAATCGAAAAATATTATTCGGTGATGTTTATGCACTTCCCAATTTGGTCGTTTGTGAACTCAGGAGAGATCAGTGAAAGCCAGAATAAAATTTACAATTGTCAATGGTTATAGGTATGATACAACTTGGCTTACAGTATATGTAGCGAATGAAGACCTCGGAGTATGTTTCTATGTGGCACGGAAATAACATCGATACCACCAAGCTAAGCTACTGTTTCACCCGGAAGCTGCCTTTGCTTGTTGCTGTCGTTTGACAGTTTGAAATGTTTTGCATTTAAGAAATGCCGTTAATTTAAAAAGGGCTAAATTGTCATTTATAAATATGTATTTAAAATACCACGAATGGACTTGTATTTGACTCAAAGTTGCACGTGGTCTAATTAGCTTTACACTGTAAAAAATGATCAGATCGGGTTTGTTCGCTAAACATTACAACCGGGGCCTTGTTTAACCAACACATTAATAAAGAACATTGCGGGATTTGTCAGGGCTTTTGCAACAAAAAACATTTTTTTTAATGGTTAGCTAAACACTGAGTATTTCAATGCACCGAAAACCACCGTAATAACATGGAAACGTAAAAAATAGCTAGCAAGCCTAGCAATCGCCTGTGTTGGCACTTCCGTGACTTTAGGGGAGTGTTGGGGTGAAGCATGAGAGCACAGAAAACTAAACTGACGGACAGAAAGTATACATAATTTAATTACAGTGCTATGCACTAGCACAACTGTCAGGGAAGCCATGATGGGCTACTATCAGCTGAGAACCCTGTGACGTCACCGACTGGCTACGTGTCTCTCTTGAACAGGTACAACCCAGGGCCTTACAATAAAAAAAAAAACAAAATTCACATCGGAAATTGTAAGGATACTCACGCTTTATCCACCAACTCCCTCACTTTCCACATATTCAGCATCTTGGCTCTTTTAGAGGGGCTCTGCGCCTCAGTTACCTGCCGCCCAGGACTAGGATTTCTGTCACCAAAACCAGTATACACCAACTCTGACAAAACTCTTGCTCTCTCAGCGGCAACAGCAAAGGGCTGGGCAGGTTACTACGGAGACGTCCTTGAAACGTCATAGGCGCAGAAAACGTGACGATGATTATGCTCTTTATGCATTGTAGGACATGTAGTTTTTTGTAACAGTGAATAATTGTCAAGCTAATTTTACAAGAAGCTCGATTGCATTTTTTTTTAAACCAATGAAACACAGCTTAACCCTTAAACTACGGCACTTTTCTACGTCGATCTGGATAAGATATACGTAAAAAGACTTAGAGCTACTTTCAGCGCTAAAGACGTCCGTGCTAAAGACAGTCATAAGAATTTTTTAAAAACTTTTTAAAATTTGATCAATGTTTGTGACAACTTCTCTTTTCTATACATCATTTATTTGTGTATTTGTAATGTGTTAGTGCTTTATTAATGTTGTGTAATATATATTCGGCTATTGATATTAACATACTCTTAGAGAAATACGCATGACCTCAGTTATATATATATATATATATATATATTTATAGAGATGCTGATGAAGAAACTATGACAAGCTATGAAG
Organism: Hiodon tergisus; assembly: GCA_025775045.1. Classification (NCBI taxonomy): domain Eukaryota; kingdom Metazoa; phylum Chordata; class Actinopteri; order Hiodontiformes; family Hiodontidae; genus Hiodon; species Hiodon tergisus. Next base: position 11,442 of record JAOVYW010046637.1, read on the forward strand.
CTTTGGTAATGTATTCTGAAGGCTTACTCTCTGGTCTCGCTGTCATGACGCCGGTCCACACTCCAGGCATTAAACAGGTCTGAAACCAATCCAAGTTATTAACATGTATGTTAGTGTCGATGCAAATGTAGTTTTGTTAAAACGAAGGTATTCATACAGCATGCGCTGAGACACAAAAGCCCAGCACTCACAAAACCGTTTGTTTGGTCATCACTCTCCCCCAATAAGTTTGCCTTAAATTGCTACACGGCACAGCTGGGGAAATTCTTCCAATTAACCAAGTAAATCAAACTACAAAACTGCAATTGTCAAGAAGACTGCAGTCAGTTGAGGAAACAAATCTAAGTGAAAGGTATCTTATTCACACTCGCCTTTCCTTTTGCCAGTGACATTCTCAGTATGTTCAATGTTTAGTTTTTTTAACTGTCAAGATAACTTTATCTGTTTATTGACAAATCTACTGACATTAAGAATGGCCGCATACTAGTAATTCTATTTTCTAATACAATACGACTAAAAAAGACATAAATTAGAAAATTAATGTACTAAAGGGGTAAAAAAAAACAGATATAACATGTCATATGAGGAATTCTGTATATGCAAAAATATGCCAATAAATTGCAATAATAATTGAGAGAGAAAGGCTAGATGAATCCAGTCTTTTAAATTTAAATTTCAAATCGATCTTGTATGAGTAAATAGCCCGAACTCGCCGAACTATAATTTTTCTCAGCTCTAGAAAAATGTAAGGGTTATATGGTAAACCCACAACATGAGCTGAGAAAACACCTGGCAGAATTCAATGGGCAGGTTACTTCCAGCTTTTGTCTTCAGCGTCTTTTCTCTCAGTGGCACTTCTGCGTCTTCTGCACGCGGCACCGGGGTATTCTGGCACCGTTAGAATAGTCTCCTTCCTCAACACTTCGTGGGGTGGTTGTGTCAGAAGTTGCTGCCTAACGTCCTAGTGATGTCGACCCGCACCACGTGCACACACGTCAGTGACAATTCATTTGATGGATTATATTCGGTCCCTGTCCACTTTTTGAACCTTTGATACAGGACTCTTTGTCAAAATACTATATTAGTCTCTAGTATTGTTTTGTAAAGGAAGACTTTGAATGCATTTACTGGAATTCATCTGATGTTCCACCGTTTTTGTTTATCATAACTATTGGCTGAATGAGAAAACTGTTAGAGTTTATGTGCTTGAGATTTGACCACATGGCTCAGCCGAGGACATTGCAAAACAAAAACTTCTGGCATAACTAACACTAAAAGTAAACAAAAAGCTAAAATAATGCATGCCGAGGCAACAACTGTAGCTAACAACAACTTTATTTTCCTTCTACAAATGCAACATGGCAGTAAAATCAAGCCCCCTTTCAGAAAATAAGACCGTGGCTGTGCACTTTGTCACCAAGAATCAATCACGTCTTCCTCTGGACAGACAGGAGACATCAATGCAGGACATGTAGGGAGACTTTCTGGGTGTCAGTTTCGATTCCTGGTCCATTTCTCAGGAGCCATAATGCTACGTCTTTGTAGGAAAAGTACAGTACAGGGTTGGGGGAGTTGGGGGCTGGAGGGGGAGATGGAGACAGAGGGTGAAAATGTAGGTCTCTCTGCACTTGATGGCTTTCCCCGGGGAGGGAGCGGAATCTTACCGAGAGCAATCTGTTTCCCATCACCCACACATGAAAAAGAAATAAATAACAGAAAAATAACAATGTGAAAAATACACAACCCCCGAAAAAAGGCCCGTTTGAATGAAAACAGAGTGTGACAAGAGACAGCACTTAACGTCCCCAAATGCACCACACCCATGGGATCCAGCTCAATTATGATTTCACGTCCGATGAAGCAACCCATGGATAAAGGGATGGCGTGGAGGAGGGGAGAGGGTGGGGGGCGTTTGAGAGGCAGTAGTTGATAATAAGATCCTTCAGAAATAATTTAGCTTTTTGACACTGAGTAATGGCAGTGATTGAGGTGCACTTATCTACAAAACTGTTCTGGGCTTTCAATGAAGTATTCAAAAGTGCTGAAGCCATTGGGTGGAGTTTAAGTGATAAACAATGTCTCCCAGACATACTTTAGTCAACAGAGTGCTGAACAGAGTGCCACGCGCTGTCAGCTCAAAAAGGACTGACCAGGCCAGCCACAGCCTTGACACAACTCTTACCTAGGTCCTACGCCCACCTTGTCAACTGAAAGAAACTTTGCTCTTAGTGCACTTTGACTCAACCCTAACAACAGCAGCGGCTGTATTTTCTCCTTCATACTGCACACGGATGTGCATGCACACGAGAGAAGAAGACAAAATTTGCACTTAAACTTAAAATGTAAAAACTCATTACTGTGATTTGAGAGACCTGTCAATCAATATGTGAAACTAATTTCACCATATCTTCTGTCGTACACAAACAGCAGGCATTAATTAAAGAAAGGAAATGTTTTAAACTATAAAGATAAACGGAAGCTGGAAAGTCATCGTATCGTTCAAACTTTCACAAAGGTACGCATCATTGCCTTATTTTTTTTGGCTCAAGAATAAAAGAGTATAGATAAGAAACAGTACCAAAGCGTTTTATATAAAGTTTTCACTTCAAAGTTACTTATCTACCAGTCATCTTTAGCAATCGTAGAACCTTTAATGTTAGAAATGTTCCAATTAGAATTTCAAAATACAGAATAGCTTTTAGAAATGTTGTTAAAATGTTAAAAAATCGTACAAGCTACGCTAAAACTTTTGGAAGCAAGTGGCACAGAATTACATTTTTATTGAATTGACTTGTAGTTCGTGCTATATTGCTTTTTAAATATTCCATTTCAGAAGAGCTGCTTAGCACAAATGTTTTTTTTCACACTGAATGAAATCTTGACAGCTGTTTTAATGCTGTTTACCCCCTCTACAGGTAAGAAGTAGGAGCGACAACACTTATACGGGAGGTTCTCAAACATTCTGTCACACTTAAATGCGTTGAAATTTTTATTTGTGAAAGCACACTTACGGTGTATTAATATTTCCAACACACCAGTTCACAGGAATAATTCCAAGAATTCGCGAAATTAAAAAGAGCAAATTAACATGAACGTATATATTCAAACTCAGAATACTAGTGAAATTTAATTTACTAACAATAGGGAGCGCTGTGACACTGTTAAATAAACGAAGCTTATGACAATTTTCATGGATCTTTTATTTCGAATACAATATTACTATAATGACAAGTACTACCACCATGACCACAATTACTACTACTACTACTACTAATGTTTATTATTATTATTATTATTATTATTATTATTATTATTATTATTATTATTATTATTATTATTATTATTATTATCAAATGAGCACAATTGTTTGGACAGTATTAGATTTACTGGACGTCAGCTAAGATTTAGATAGTAAGGTTTCAAAAGACAATGTGCAAATAAACAAAAAGAAAAGCCTGCAATGTTAAATCATAGTCATTGTTGCCGTGTGTTTCCGCTCTCTCTCTCTCTCCTATCTCTCACAGTTCTGGAGAATAGCACACAGAGCGTCTTCCAGAGAAACTGCAAAGCTAGAAGTGACCTGTCATGCTGAGTGGGGTCAGATGATGTATGACATGTGGGTGGTTATCTCGCTTGGGAAAAGGACCCAAGGTCTGATTGTGGTCTGTGCTGTAGCCAACAATAACATCCTTAAATAAAACAGCACAGGGAGAGCTAGATATCCTGGGCCAAACTGTGTGATTACAAACCTGAGAACTAAGTCGTGGGCACATATCTCCAGTGCTATAAAATTAGAGCTAATGCTACGAACAAAGAACATTGTTTTCTAATGGTATTGTAACCAACTAATGGGGTGTGGGACAGTCTCATAGTGTTTCTATAAATTGGAAACATATGTTGAGGAAAATAACGGCACGTTTGGATTATAGCATTTCTTTACTTCTTTTTTCTATTTTTTTTTTACCCTGTGAAGAAAGCTGCAAATGATGATCTGACCGCATTTGTCATGGGAAATTCGGCTGCATAAACAGGGCCCCCTCCGTTTACAGTCATGGAAATTGACAAGCACTCAGCCCCGTGTTCCTCCGCATGCATCTTGGCTCCACATCCGCCATGGCACCCGGGCCGAATGCTGAGCCAGCACAGGGATGATTTACTCACGGCCGCCCTTGGCCCCAGGTGCGACACACTGCGCGGAGGTTTGGAAGGATTCGGATCCTGGTGGCTTGAAGGTTTTTGTATTAAGACGTAGCACACTATGTGTAACCTCTCACAGAGGGGGAGAGAGGCCTACATGCCTTTGTGGGCTCTATGTCATTTATGTCTTTCCTGGAAAGTTTGCTGGTTTTTTCCCGCCTCATTTTCATCTGTTCAGATTGGATGCTGGGTTTATATTTACACGTTTTAAATACCAACGAATTCACTTAATATTTTTCTGAACCTTTGTAAATCCCACTTCATGTAAAACCATGCCGCTTTACCACCACAAAGACGGAAGACACATTCCTCCTTACAAACAATCCTCGTTCCACTTTTATGGCAAGAAATGCCGTAACTTATTTCAAAAAGGATTGTAAGGCATGAATAAACGAGCCTCATCTTCACTTAGAGTGCAGGGCCACAAAGGAGTCACAGGGTGGTCAAACAGTGCCTTATCGCATGCATGGCCTTTCCCCAGTCTCTGCGCGGCCTTGTCAGCTTCCTTACATATCAAGCTGCTGCTCCTTTATAACAAGCTGCATCATTTACTGAGACCATCTCATTTAGGGTCATCTTCAATCTTTCATTTAGCAAGCACAAAAAAGGCATTCCAAGTCTATGACAAAACCAACAAAGGAGTTAAGAGACTCTTTTTCTGTGGGGTTTTTTTGTGCATATTTTTGGCACATGGCAGCGATGTGAAGGCACTTCAGGACAACTTTCAGTGAGATGCCTCTTTTGCTTGCTCGTCACTTTGCTGACGGCAAGGCGGCGTCAAAATACCAAAGGCCTGTTCACGTGGGCTGTGAGCGCGGCATCAGTCAGGTGCTTTCGTATTCCTGAGAGCCTCAGACAGTCGGATTGTAGGCCTCACGGCTTTTGTGTATTCACTGAAGTACGGAGAGAACAGAAAGCTCTATGAGCTCTGGAAGCCCTGAAATCCCCGAAGAGCCAGAAGCAGAGCAGGATTCGGTTTCTGAAATGAAGTCCAGGAGAGAGGGGGTTAAGTGGACGCTCTTCCATCAAGACAAATACGACCGTCTTCTTCTTGCCTACCCGTCCCGAGGCACTGTGTTCTGGGACTGAAAGCATCTGCTCTTTTATGGCCAGATTCAATTAACAATTTAGCTGAATAAAAAAAAAAAAAAAAAGTTGAAAAAAAAACATCTGGAGTCGTTAACAGTTAATGTGATAAATGGAGAGAAGGAGATGATATGAAAATATGCCAGTGAGGGATTTTCAAGGACAGCGGCTCTCCGCGTGCTCTCCAGACGCTAAGTGTGTGCAACCTGAACGTACCAGAGTGACGCTGCAAAGTCACTGTAGTAAATCCTTCTTTTGGATCAGCCACATGAGATCTGCGGCCTTTGGCTACTCATAAGGTAATTCCAAACAGGTCTCACCAAATGGCATTGATGACACTGAATCCAACGGGAGTTATAGACAGCATTTTGGAAAAGAGTGTAAATCTGATCGTGATTATTGCTGGGCTCTGATGCATGACATGACTGTCTCCTTGGAAGAAACGGCACTGTAACCCGATGATGGGAACAACGAGGGGAAAAAATATTGTTCGCATTCTCTCTCAGTTTTTTATTTATTTCTTTTTTTTGAAGGTTCACTATTTATTTGTTTTTAATGAACAGGACAAAAACTAAAAATACTCAAAAGAAGAGTTTGTCCATCTTTCCTGCAGCAACCAGTAAGACAGCCCTGTCAGTCGATGTGTTTGTCAGTTTCCTTCAGAATTTATGTTAATGCCAAAAATTAATTTGTGGGTAACAACAAACACAACATCATGTTAAGTTTCATGTGAAAAATGCTGGAATGCTCTAATTGATCTGGCAAAACAAAGCAAGAAATGTGGTTGCCAACAGCAAGACAACCGGCATTGCCAAGAGCTAAATCTGGAGATGGTTTTTCAATAATCTTCAACAAAGGACGGAATTGTTACTTGCGATCTTTTGCTTCGTACCATGTTGAGCAATATTTCAAATCCAAATGAAATGGAAGGAAAGGGGGAAAAAAAGCACTGTAACCCTTTCAACTTTTCCCAGATGTGTAGGATCTCTGGTTTCCCCCAGTACATCCTCTTGGACCGCATGTCCCAGGTATGGGTTCACCTTCCCCATTTCCCCACCATTTCAATTTCCCACATTGTTATAAGCACCTCATTATGAAACCAAAGCTCTTGGCTCTCACAGGCAGTTTAAATGGGTGGTGAAACATGCTGTCAGAAAACATCTGGATGAAATATGAAGGTCTGGGTTCATATCCATTAGACTGTAAACCATTCCCCTACAGCCGTTGGAGAAGAGGAGAGGTTTTAGGTCAAAATTAGTTTTAACCGAAACACCATGGCCTAATCAGATAGTGGGGCGTGTGGGTATTTACATGTGAATATCTGTGTGTATATGAAAACACCATCAGTTGAAACGGATCGCAGCTGTTAATCAATGTGTTCATAGACATTTTTTTTATAGATTTACATAGATGCATGCAAGTTAAGCAAGAGACCAAATGTACCGTAACATAGAATAAAATCATTCTATGGAACTCTGAATCTGGCTGTGGACCCAGGTCAATCAGTTTTTGTGACAGACATGAACCATGCACACACACTCACACACACTCACACACACTCTCTCTCTCACACACACACACACACACACACACTCACACACACACACACACACACACATACACATAGTGAGGTGAAGTTTGTCACATCCAATATGGAAACCCTAATTAACAAAAAATAAAAATAAATACATTTGTCCAGTCGTATCAACTGTAAAAACGAGTTTAATCACATTTGGCATGACGGAACAATGTTTCCAGTTAGTGTCTCTGTGTCTGACATGCAAATACGTGACTGTTACAGCTTATTTATCAACTGTGTTGTAATCTATATGCTGGACTTATTTAGGAGTTACTTGAATGTCATGTCCTTTGAACGTTAATCATGTTAAAAATCTGGCTGTGGATGTTGCTGAAAAACCCACCGCGTAACTCAAAGGCAATGACCAGGGACATTACATTTATTTCACCACCAGGCTTGCGAACACGTCTTGTTCATTAAACAATTTAAAAGCCATTCCTTAATGTCCTGAGCATATTGTCCCACAGCCAGCACCGAAGCACATTTTCACTGGCTGAGATATACATCAGGAAGTCGGTCTCCCTCGGAGGCCTGGGAATCGGTCATAGCCAGGTCAGAATCAATCTGCTTCAACTTAGGGAATATACATTCTTACCATAACACCACGTTGTCGGATTGTTTTTTCGGACCATATGTGCAAGACGTTGAGAGACCCCGTTGTACTGGGGTGGAAAGCATGTGTGCTTGACATGAGCCATAACATTTGAGGTAGAACAAATATTATTGCAGTTTAGGCAAAATAAAATGCAGGAGTTAAAGAAGATGTATTGGTGGTTTTCTGACGAGAGCGTTCCTGTGTTTTATTCAAAGCATGAGAGGAAATGCATGTTCACAAAAGGAATGTAAAGGACCTTAGAATTAAATAGTTTGTAATAATTCAAACCTCACCAGCGGCTAAAATATATTTAAACCCTTCCCCCACTGTCACAGAAAATAACCGGGAAGAAAAAAGCAATCAAAAGCGGGACTGTTGGAGAAAAGAAGAAAGGAAAACATTCCAATAAAAGTGAAGGAGAAGAGTAAACCATTCGCAGCTGTTGAGAAGAACTGCTGTCAAAGTCCTCAAAATGTCTTTTTGAGGGAATTCAGTCCGGGCTCACTGATAAGGCCAGAGTGAGCAGGGAGACAGCAGAGGTCTTGGGCATACCAACACGTGCAGCGCAGCACATTGGAACCCTTAGCCAAGTCGTGACCATGTTGGTGACGGATGTGCAGTGGGAGCCGGGGGCACTGTGCCCCATTGTTGTGCAGCACAGCGGGACCTAAAACGCAGCACAGGGAAGGCACAGCACGGAACCAGGACCCAGGCGTACCGAACCGCAAGATTGGATCTGACGGTGAACGGAGAACCACATGTGCGACTGCAGCTGTAACCGCAGTCAGAGTCACAGCAACAACGCAGGGACGACCTAAGGACATGCAGTCGACCAATTAAAACACATCTCATAATAGAGTAATGATATGTTGCAAATCTAAAAAAGTAACAATACACAAATGAGCTATGTCGTGTTCCATCGGTTTGGTAAACATCATTTCATTAACGCTTTTGTCATGCCGCGAGGTGTGTAAGCATAAAAATCATTTCCCTGTAGAGAGAATGTTTTTTTTTAACTTCTTTTCCACTTTCACAATTTTCGACAAACAAACTACGACAAACTAAAATCACTCTTTGGTTATACAGACAATAATGGTTATTTCAAGTATTGTTTCAGTTTAATAATAATTTTAAAAAGACTCCACCTCTGGAATCAACCACTGCCCCTAGTCTACTGTGTCGATTCTAAGGACCACCGGATTCTAAGGACTGTACTGACCGGAGAGGTGCGATGCAGGTTGCTCTCTCTGGGACCTTACCAGGACACCGCACGGCCAGCGGAGAGCCATGAATCTGGCTCAGCTAATCACTTCCCCGGCTCCACTCCCACCTCGGTCACGGCACCAAGGGATTCCTGAACCATTCCAGAAGCCCATGTGGTCTTTTCCACAACCGCGATCCAAAAATGAGTGTCTTCTCTTTTTTTTTTGTGAAATAAAAATGTACGGGACTGTCTGCAAAAGCACATGGAGTCATTGTATTATAAAGAGAGGGCCCTTCTATAGGGAGACTGCATTTTAGTGCGAGAGGCTGGTTTGAAGTGGGCGAGAGCCTGAGATGAGAGGCCTCCTTTTGGCACAGTAGAGGCATGCATTGACAGAGTTACGCCACTAGGCGGTGTACTGCCGTTTAAGCAATGCAAAAAAGACAGGAGGTGAATTTACGCTCCCCTTGACCGAGCAGAAAAGCGGATGGTTTAAACCTCTGCGTTGTTCCCTGTCTCTCACCACACATTATATGCACATTTCTAGCGGTAAGAATTCTATTCACATGAGTGGTGTGACAGGCTGTTCGGTTCCACTGGCGCATGGTGAGCACGCCCTGACATTGCATCTGCATCACTATGTGTGGGCGCACGGCAGGAAGGTTGTCGTCTGCAACCATTGATGGGCCTCAGATCCAGAGGTACAAATGAGCGGCGTTGGCCTGGAACATTTTCTTTCTTCCTTACTTCCCTGCTCTTCCCCCCTTTGTGGTTCATCAAAAAGGCGGGGAGATGGCCAATTTCTGATGCTGCTCACGGCTCAGGCGAGCGAGATGCCGCAGAGAGAGTGTGGTGGGGAGTGCTACAGGGGTGGCAGTCCCCCCGTCAGGTGGGCTCGGCTTCTCTGCTGAGAGGCACGCCCCCGACGGGCTCACCGGCCAATAGAAGATAGGCGTCTCGCTAATGAATAAAGTGCATGGAAGGTATATGCAGGGAGAAAGGAAGAAAGGGTGTCCCATCAGGAGGAATACACAGCCATCCTTGGGGGATGCATTAGGAAGGTTTTGGAAGGCTTTGACTTTGTCGGCCAAAAGCCTCTGCCAGGAAATAGCTTTTCTACGCTAACTTTAACAACCTTGATCGCCATCGACGTCTCTTCTCCCCTCTGCAAATAAACTTTGACGCGGTGGATAGGAAACAGTTGAACATTGAATAATGCCTTCAGGCCAAACAGTAAAACCGCCATCCCAGTTGTTCACCTGCCACAGTGAATCAGCCCATTAGTGGGACGTGTATGTGGGCAGTGCAGGGAGATATGTGGACATGAGTGTGTTGGTGCATTTGTGCCTGTGTGTGCGCGTGGAAGATTGCGTTGTGTTTGTGTAGTGTACATGTAATGGTCAGGGTGCGTGTGTTTCTCTTTCTGTGGGGAAGACTCTTTTCAGAGCACACCCTGCTGTGTGTGTGCAAGGCTTCACTGTTCGATAAAGGTGTTGTGAAGAGAGCAGCGCTGAGGTGTGTTGTACTAAATGCACTGTTTGGTTGAACTGGTGTGTGGCAGTGATTGAAATGACTGTGAGAGTGTGAGTCCCGGTGTGACACAGTGTCACGGCCAAAGGTGCAATGCATATTTCCCACCATGCCCTGATAAAAACATTTTCTGTCGTGTTTTGAGCGACTATCTTCTCTGTCAACTAGGACCCTTCCCAAACAAATACTGAGATAGGGGAACAGGATACACTGCGTTGCAAACATTTGTCAGTAGATTTTTTACTCCAGCATATCAGTCAAGGGAATAAAATTACAGATATTTGTACCAAAATGTGTTTTTCTAGTGCTTTGCTGTACTGCTCATTCTTGAAATACATTATTCAAGGAGATGCTTGCATGCATCCTGAATATTTCGTATTTAAATGGGAATGTATGCAACTCTGAGGCAAACTTTATAAAAATGTAATTCATTCAGCTCATCTAACTCCGTCCATATGCTTTTAAACGGTACTGTTGAATGGAACTGTGTGTGAGCCGCAGTGATTGAGGATTACAGATCAGCAATATCGGCAACAACAAGGCTTTCAGAAGAATAAAACATGCGTAAATTGCTTGATTCAAAAACAACTGGTATTCACAGTTTTTCCGAACCTTAGCACTAAAAACAATCTTTATCCATCAGGAACTGTGTAAAAAAAAAATCAAATGAGCTCATGATACAACCATGTCGGTTAGTAAATAAGTTAGTAAATAAGTTCATTATTCAGATACAGTGTCATTATTAACCGCATGCCGTTAAATGCACACATTATATTTTTATTATGCCAGCGAAACACAGCGTGAGGCTCCAGCCAGGTTTCATTCAAAAAAGCCTTATTAGAACTGAAATGCCAGACCATAATTAAAAATGTTTGTATCTGGGAAATGTTTCAGAAGAAAATACTAGGTACATAAATGTTTTATTTGCAAAAGTAAAATTTTTATTTTGTATCAATGCACGTATAAATTCCTGGAACTGGCTAGTGGGGGTGATCACATGGACGTTACAACATCTGTTTCCTCTGTCATGGGTTTAATAAATTAGTCCTGCAATTTGTTTGCAGTTAGTCTAACAGTTAGCAATTATCCAGTGAAGAATGCAACTATACCCAGAGTAGAGCCCTGTACAAAATGGTTTTTTATTAAGTGAGAGTCATATCAGTTTGTGTTGCTCTCCCATCCTATTACTAAAGGCTTACTTCTGTGTACCCTGTGTGTTTGCAACCTCATTTTTTTAGGGCATGTATTTTTCCCCTGGCTTTCCACAACGCTTTCGTGTGATAGATATCAGTATTTTCAAATGACCGGGCACATCAGGAATCTGTGCGAGAGAGCTGAGTCATCAACAGTCTTTCTTTTCATTAATTGTACTGTCGGCAACGGCCCGGTGAAATGGAGGCATGGCATTTGTCTGAGGTGCGATTAGCCAGAAAGCAAACAGATATATCATCTGTATCTGTTTTCCTGGACAGACAAACGTTAACAGTCTTGTTGAGAAGACCACAACGCGCCGTGCGTCACGCCAACACACATCCCTTCTCGGCTGAAACTCACAACAGGCCGTCTGGGCAGAAGGTGCATTGGCTGCTGGAATGAAAGCCCGCGACGATGGCGTTAGATTCTAAAAGACCAAACACAGCTCTCCCTTCTGCTTCACGTCGATGAAGAAAAGCAACGGTGGCTGAAGACTCCTGAACACGGGCCTGCTGTCTGAGAACTTCGCCGTCTGGACCGCGGCAAGTCTTCTCGGGAATAATAAGCTGCACCCTGAGAAAACAAAACGAATAAATAAAGAAAATAAAATAAAGAAATAAAGAAAACTAAAGCCCAAACCACAGAACATAAATCTTTTATTTTCGGCGTTGGCATCAGCTGTCTATGGAAATTGTGGTGCCCCTGTGAGACGAGGGGGGGGTTATGGTGTCAGTGGTGGCATCCCATCTCCCGCTTGTGTCGCGCCAACAAAGGTAGCGCTCTCACAGGGGAGCTGCTACCCGGAGCACCATCAACAGTAATTACAGCTAATTATCAGAAGAAAACTATTACAGCAAATGTGCTGAGAAGCCCACGGCTCCCACGTCAGCGCAGATGGTTTTTTTTTTTAACGTCCCTCTCTTTCCACGGAAACTTACCAAGAGTTCCAAAGCTGATTAGCACAGCTCTAATGACAAAGAGAAATGACAGCCCGTGCGTCTCCACCCCACCGTCGGCCACCCCCAATCCCAACAATACCCTCGACCGCCAGTTCTCATAAGGATTCATTACGGGGCTGGTGCGGAGCGTGCACAGCCCTGGGCAGAGGGAAGCGTGATTTCCCTTGTGTTGGCTAGCACGCTGTCAGGGCCATAACTCTTAACACTGAGACGGAGGAGGCGGCGGGGCACATATCCTTGTAGAGAAGTAGAGATGAGTGGGTGGACTAAGGGGGGGTTGGAGGTGGGGAAAAAGACAGCAGGGAGGCTGTGGGGAAGGAGGGAGAGCTAGCTGTGGGGGGTGGAGTTTGGGTGAGGGAGGGCAGGGAGCAGATGGAGAGGGAGGAGAGGAGCTTTGCCGTGGGTTAGCATGCTTGAGGAGAGGGAGGACAGTTGGGGACGATTAAGAGGTACAGAAGTGTTGAATTATCCCCCTGACAGTTTCCTGAGCGCTTCAGAGAGCATGCTGTTGATTCACGACATTCAGACCAAGAGCTCAAGTAAGATGGGAGGGAAGCCCGTTAATGTCCAAGAATGGGGGAGGAGAGCCAAGTGAACCATTTCTTTACTCAACAGCAGTCCGCACACACGCAGCAGACATAGCAATATCTTCCCTATCGAAAGACAATCATCCTGCTGGTTTGTTTCTGTATGACCAGAGCAGGGCAGCAGGTTGCTGTGGTGGTGAAGGCGTTGGTTTGGGCCTCAGGTTAAAAAAAGCGGGAGAATGCTGTCACTGTTCTATTGAGAGAGATGAGAAAAGGTGCATTTGAATAAAAACACGAGCAAATAATCCCCGAAGAACAGCGACTGCACAGAAAAACCCTGTCGCACCGTATCACATCGCTATACACAGAGCAAGGCTGTGATATTACCTCAGAGGATCAGGGTAGAAGTTGCTCAGCAGCAGCCTACTGCCTGGCTTAGTCTTTGAGAGAATTTTGCCCTAGTGCTCAAACCCTCGACTGCCAGCAATTGCCCCTGTCTGTGTTTACGTGTTGAGGGAGGCGGGCTGGCTTCTAGGCTACTCGGCTCTAGCTTCAGGGCGTAATGGCCTATTTTTAAAACACAGTCTCAGACCAGAGTACTTAGGCCTCACTCACAGCATTTTGGTTCAGAGTCCCCTCCAGGCAAGTGAAAAAGTGAAAGCACAATACTAGACACATGCAGGGGATTTCAATTCAGAGCCCCTTCCAGGCAAGGGAGAGAGAGAGAGAGAGAGAGGGAGAGAGAGAGAGAGAGAGAGAGAGAGAGAGAGAGAGAGAGAGAGAGAGAGA
>JAOVYW010046648.1:0-25100 GCA_025775045.1 Hiodon tergisus
AAAGACTTTCATTAGCTGAACATCCCTTGTCAGCTTATATTCCTGGCTATATACGTTTCTTCTCAGCCACATGTATTGTATGTGGTGTTTTCACAATGTGCGGGGGTAGATCACATTTCATTCTTATTGGATATCCTGCTTCAAAGAACTTCAGGCATGTAACTGTACCATGTGCTGCGTACGTCAGCCTGGAAATAAATCTCGGGGAGGACTCGGACAGCCCTCGCACGACTTAGGACAGGAAAATAGGCATCACGAAAGTCACGACTCCTGGAAAACTGGAAAAAGCTATTGCAGGTATTAGCTTGAGTTAATAAGGGATTTTTTTTTTTTTTTGGTGTTTATACAAGGTGAGAACCTGGATGAACCAAACAATTGATATAACACTCATCTGAATCTTCCAATCCTCTTTTCAAGCAGAAAATGCCATGGAAATTCATGAATACGGTGACACATGTAAGAAAATATATTGCTTGAATTCTATTGGAGGGCATAGGTGAAAAAGTCTTCAACATATTGAACATACTAGGGGTTTTTCTTTTTATAAAAAAATACAATTTGCTCTATTCAAATTTTACAGTTAAAATGTTTAAAAATCTGGTGGGCAAAACAAAAAAAAATGTAATTTTAAGTTACTATCTCTGCCCCAGGTTCAACTTTTTGCAACACATTTTGCAGCTGACTACCAGACTTCCACGTAAAAAGTTAACAAACAAAAAAATTACATAGTCAACGAAATACAACTCAACCGCCCTTAGTTATCATACCACCTGAGTGATAATAAAACCATAAAACTCACTAGATTCAAGTCACTTATAGACAAACTTGAAATAAAACTTTTAAAACTGTTTGCAGATATTTAATATTTTACTACTATATCTTACAGGAAACTATTTCACGAAACTTGGGTGAGACTTGTCAACATTGCATAAGTTGTAGGCCCTCTGAATAGTAAGGTGGCAGATTTAGCCAGGACATGTCCTGGTGGAGGGTTGTGGTTAACACACCTTGGAATAATAGCAGTTTGCTGGTCTGCAGGACTCACAAACAATAGGACATATAAAACATCAGTATACACAAAGTCTTGGGCGGTGAACATACTGAAAGATAGTGTGGAGACGCTGATTGGGAGAGTGGAGACACTGAAAGGGAGAGTGGAGACGCTGAATGGGAGAGTGGAGACGCTGATTGGGAGAGTGGAGACGCTGATTGGGAGAGTGGAGACGCTGAATGGGAGAGTGGAGACGCTGAAAGGGAGAGTGGAGACGCTGAAAGGGAGTGTGGAGACGCTGAATGGGAGAGTGGAGACGCTGAAAGGGAGTGTGGAGACGCTGAAAGGGAGAGTGGAGACGCTGAAAGGGAGAGTGGAGACGCTGAAAGGGAGAGTGGAGACGCTGAAAGGGAGTGTGGAGTGGCTGCCTTTTGCATTATCCACTCCTATTATCCACTCTGTTATGGGAACCGAAAACCACGTCTTTGTTCCCACTAATCTTTTTTCAGTATGGGAGCTGGGAAAGGTGAGGTGAGGTGTAGGGTACATGTGGCTTTGGAGTGAGCTTCTCTCCATGTAGGAATTTAAGTATCACCAGTGTGCGGTGGACTAGCAGAGCGCAGCTCTTCCTGCCGGTAATCGCAAGCACTGCCTTTATTCTGACCCCGCACTCTCTGGTTTATGGGTGGATTAGAAACCCTGGCTCTCACTTGTGACTGGAGAGCACTCAGAGAACTGCAGGTACAATCTGCAGGAAATATGTCCCTCCTCATATTGGCTCAGGGATTGACGGCTGCTCCTAAGATTGAGAAGAGTCGGTCGAGGTTGGTTCAGGAATGCTCTCTCAGGGGAAGACCCATTTGGTAAGGTGCCTCCTGGGGAAGCCGCCTAGGGGGCTATATGGGGTACAGCCAACTGGAGGGGGAGACCCAGAGGACAACCAAGGACAGATTATATCCCCCAGGAAGAGCCGCTGCAAAAAGGCCTGGTTCATGCCAAACAGAGCTCCACCTCAACGGGTGAAACAGATGTAAAATAGACAGATGAATGGATCATTTTCATAACCAATTTTACACATACACATCACAGATAACAATCAACGTGCATGAAATTTTCCATTGACAAAACACAAAATTATCATTCCTCGAATTTTACTTTTTTCAGAGACGAATATATTCCTCGGTGTAGCTGAATGTGTATATGCCTGGGAAATATCACCCATGACTAAAATAAAAATAAAAATAAAACGGAGCACGTCAGGGGAGCCGGGTATGAAAAGACAAGGGCGCATATATAAACGAGACGTGAATTATTCATGCAGACGAAACAGGCTGGCTGATCTGACAGGGGAACATAAACAAGAATGAATTCTACCCTGTTTTCCGTGCGCGCTGGGGGTCGCGTTTTTTCGCCCGCTGCCCGAGACAGAAACAAGTCTCTCTGGCCTGCCACGGGATACTCCGCCAGCTATTTTTGGCATCCATGATGTCAGACCGTGACTGAGGTTTCAGCGCGGGCATTGGGTAAATATGCCCCATATTGCAATCCAAGCCCACAGAAACACTAGGCCCCGCTCCATAAGCATATGGGTAGGCCGTTCTCATTGCAGGATGGTCCATGCACGTTCGAATTCTGTGTCATTCCACTTAAGAATTCGTCAGTAAAGTCAGTGGGCTGTGACCTTCTGTGTGCTTTGACCTTAATTCTGTGTGTCTTTCAGCGTTATTTTCCTTTTCTGTTTTTTTTTTAAAATACTGGGATGAGTAAATATCTGACAGCAATGTAAGTGTTATTTCTTTCACAAAGGGCTGTGTATTGCGAGCTCCCGTATTCACCGTTGTTGGTAGGAAATTAAATAAACTGCAATAATTATTCCTGAATGCAGAAAAAAAAGGCAGATAAATCATTTGGTTCTACAAGTTAGCTTGACCTCTACAAATCATAGAGCCCTCACTGACCCCTCATAAATGTATGCACAAAACCCTGTTACAACTTGCATTTAGTAAAGTAACGTACATGCTGAACAAATTAAATAACCACATAAAATAAATACATATATATACACACATATATATATATATGTACAAACAAACATTACTAAATCTTAATACAAAGGTACTATTAAATTATGTTGAAATGAGATTAAATCAGATGCTGCAAAGAGATCATTGATCTAAATAAAGCAATGTATGCCCCACTCCAGACGTGCATAATTAAGTTGCCTGGAGGAACACCCAGTGATAATGAATGGCAGAAAGAAGTGGACATGACTAGGCTGAGCGAACAAAGCTGGGCTTTACTGCAGCTGTTACTTTGACTTTTATTTTACACCATCGGGGAATACTCAATTCCACAGTGATTTTTATTTATAACCATAACCAGGGAGATGAGGCTGCGACACGCAATGGGTCTCAACCCCAAGACCTTGTTGGAGCTGAATGTTTCGTTTTCCACAGAATTATGCCAAAATTATTATGTACATTGTACATACATCTTTAAGTTACTGAATACTGAGGCTTTCTTTTATGTTCTATCAGGTTGTGGCACGTGGCAAAATGTCCTGGTACAATCTTGAATTCACTGTTACCCTTATTCCAACAAGCGCAACAGTAGCAGAAGTTGCAACATGCCCTGATATCAGGCCGTCACAATCATTAGCAGTTTTTCGAGAACCTGTATCCTGACGGTGTCAGACAGGAGATAAGTCATTGGATTGTGGTTGCAACACAAACCATTTTCTCACAGCATGTGATGGCAATACTCTCTTGGGTCCTATTCATGGCAGGATTTCCACTGTTCCTATGGCCTTCAACTTTACCATGAATGTCAATGCTATGGAAACCCATAGAAACAGGAGCCCAGTGATAGCTTCTACAGAGTCCCT
Source organism: Hiodon tergisus (assembly GCA_025775045.1). Lineage (NCBI taxonomy): Eukaryota > Metazoa > Chordata > Actinopteri > Hiodontiformes > Hiodontidae > Hiodon > Hiodon tergisus. The sequence goes on from JAOVYW010046648.1 coordinate 3,876, forward strand.
GTAGCTTTGAATCTCCAGACAACATCAATTTGATACAGGATTAATTTTTTCTTCACTTTGCTTTTAGATACTTAGGGGTGTAAATCATGATGGTGGCTGTGTTTTTTAAATACCACCCCTTACTGTGGAAAACAAAGTATGTTGAGTCGTTAGGCTAAAAATGTAGCTTATCCGAGCAAATTTAAACAATTTAACAATACAACAAATTGACAAATGTGTATGAAAAAACATCTAAAAGATCATCTATGTAAAAAACTAAAATGGGTAAAATGACTTGTTGCTGCAATAGTGCCATCCCAGCATAGATGTGTAAGTAGAGCTCAGAGGGAAACAACATAAATAATAGTAACCAGGTCAAAAGTGCCTGATATTTGTCAAAAGAAATAGCCTGTAAGTAATATAGGAATCAAAATAAACAATTATGACGGTGAAATGAATAAAAATTTAAGACATTACGGGATTACAAACTTCAGATTATTGCATTTGCGAGCAGAAAAAGCAGGTGATTTAAAGAAAGGGTCATTTTCCTGAAGGGTCAATTTGTTAAAATAAAAGATCCAGCAGCCTGGAGCACTTTATGAAAATCCTAGACGGAAATGTAAATAAGATCTAATAGTAATTACCAAGCGTAAAAGTAACCGTTGTAACTAATACTTATCGATTTCAATGGATGGTACAACCTCAGTAAGGAGCAAACACCTGATCATAGAGAACCAGCCAGGCCAGCGGGCTGACAAAGAATCCCCCCGAGACACTGAGAGATTGAGCTATGAAACAATACATATCAAAAGAGTAGTGCTGTTCCAGAATCAGTGCGTATTGTGGAGACAGACACGCAGCTATTCAAGCATTACTTGTGACTTCCTGCGATAGCGCCTGGGAATATAAAAAAGGTCCCATCAATGTGTGACAAGCTTTCAATGTCATAGTAAGGTTATCTATCTGCAAAATCACATTAGCTTCAGGGTCTTTATATGCAGGACTATTTTGAGGGCTGCTAGTCTAAAGAGGATTAGATGGTCTGTGCATGTTGGACAGAATAGATCACAATATCCGACAAAACATAGTTTAAGCATACGATCTTAATGTTTCCTTCTCTGAAAATGAAGACTTGTGTCGTCGTCCCCCCTCCCAGGTACCACCTCCATAAAATTACGTCATTCCGCAAATGATCCGAGTCAAATTTACGAGAAGTCTGTTTCAATGAAATACCATAGCATAAAAAGATTCCCAAAGGAAAACACTATGAGGCGACAGCAAAATAAAGATATACGAGACAAAATCAACTCCTGTATTTTTAGACTATTCAAATAAGATGCCTCATTGAACAGATGTTGGCCACTGGGTCAGATGTGTATTAGTGCCATTGAAAAGTATGATGAAACAGCTTAGTGCACCATTTGCTAGCGTATCAACACTTGATTTTAAGCTCCGGTGATTGCATCGGGTATAGGGTCTCTGGAGAAGAACATACAGCCAGCTGTTTTAATGTCAGCGGGTGTGGTAAACCAAACGCATTTCATTATGAAACGGGAGCGTGGAAGTATTAGAAAATAACAATCGTAACAATAGTAAGAGTCTCTCTGGGGCGCACGCACCAAGAACTCTCGCATCACACGTTTTAACATTCTACTTAATTGCACTGTGGCGTGTTTAAAAATCATGCAGGGATGATGGGAATAAAAGGGAAAAGCTAACCAGGTCTGTCAGCGTTGCTTAAAAAAAAATTACTTTCCCTTGAAAAACGAAAGGTCATTTTACATCAAATAAAAAGAAAGGTCTTCTGACTTTCAGAGGGCACACTAGTGTACGAAGCAGAGCCAATTACCGCCTATCACCCTATTAGAAAGACACCACAGCGACTTAACATTTAAAAGTGCAACCTAAAGATCGCAAAGGCTACAATTAACAGGTGGTGTTTATTCTCGTTTTTTTTAAAATATAAATAAAACTATAAGGCCATTTAGAGATCTATTGTATAAAAAGATGCATTATAAAATTTGAATATTACCTTTCCGCATTGATACATACCTTACAGTACAGTAACGGAATTATGTGATAACTATTCAAATTGAAACAGTCCATTAAAAACTGAGAATGGATGGGAAAAAACATTGCTATTGGCCAAAGGGGCAAATCCTACTTTGGCACAGCTATATTTCTGCTACATTATTCTCAAAAACAGTAGTAGCAGATCAGCTGTTAAAACTGCAGTATATCCATTTATTCAGCAAAAACAGAATGTCAGAGACTATAGAAAAAATTACCCATGTCCCTCATTTTGATTTGATTCTGCAAAAAAAAAAAAAATTGCAGTTTGTGATGTGACTTTTCCCCAGTCATGTAGTATAAAAGTTTTTGTCGTTAAACAGGATTTCCTTCTAAAGGGGGAAAGGCAAAGATATGTATTTATAACATTACTGACTTTTGATTTGTTTCTGGGATGGCCCGTGTCTGCCTTAGTTATCTAACCCATGAATCCGGGAGTGATAGAATGGCTAAGACTGGTGTCGGCAAGCACCAAGGAGTCCAGCTGGAGGCATCTCATCAAACCTGAGATGTAAGGTGTGCAGGCCGTGACAAAGTGCAGTTATGTTTCATTTGCATGCTATTTAAAACCATGCAGGAGGAATGAAAAGATGGCAGCCATCATACCGGTTCCCCTTACAATCGGGCTTTTTTCGTGTTTTTACCCGCAACACAGAAACAATGGGAAAGGACATAAATAACTTACTCTTATTTGTTATCTTTACTTGTCTTAACAATCCAGATACACCGGTGTTAGATGAAAGATCTTATGAAGGGAGACTGCAGTGTGGGGAGAGTTATAGTTCTAACTCACCTCATCTCAGGAGTTTCCCCAGTGGACACTGTGTAGGGAAATCTCAAGCAAGGTGCTACCTGAGGCAGGGACGGCTTGTGGGAACAGCTGCTTATGTGACTGGGTTTTCTTCATCATTTATTTAAGGATTAATTTGAGGTGCACGGATAGGTTTAAGTGGCGAGTTCAGGTAGTCCAAGATTTTACATAGGGCTTCCAAGTAATATCTAGCATAGGGTTCCCCTAAAACCAGCGGGAACATGAACAGAAACGAGGCTGTAAAAACCCTCTTACTGAACTGAAGGGTGATACATTCGTTCAACTTATTTCCAAATGAGTGGAGTTGATAGCTGAAAATTCTAATGCATGTGTAGTAGTCGTTTACGGCGAGTTTGCAACCGAAAGTAGCATAACTGTATTCGAGACAAGAGTTTGATTGGTTCCCTTACTCGAAGACTTAAGTCTTTAGCGCGACAAGCTAATTGACCCTCTCGTTGGGAAATTGTGCTTGGTGTGGAGCAGTTAAAGGACTCAGGTTTGATTTAAATGTCAGGGGTCAGTTGAGCGGACATAATTCACATGTGCAAAACTAAAGTTAAACCTTAATTATCACGACATCCATAAAAATATCCTTATCTTTCAAAAATGAATATGGTTATAGTTTTTACTGTAGGTTGCAGTGAGAACATGTCCAAAACAGAACAAAGTGTAAGAACCATACAGAGAGGGAAAGAAGCCCATCAAAATGTTCTCAGTCAATGATATCATATAACAGCTATCTGGGCTTTCGTGCATAGTGAATCCTAAATTCATTTATTGAGCAGAACATTTTTAATTTTTTTTACACCTAGGTCAATTTGTTTTATTTTTGTGTAGATCATAAGCTTACACACTCAGATGTTCACCCTATTTGCTACGATAGGGGTTGTAGATTCTGATTTTAAAATGCTGACCTTCCATCGAGATTCTTCCGATGCCATTTATTTGGTATGCCCCGCGTGAACCATTTTGACATCTTAAATTAGCCCTTTGTCTAATGAGGGCAAACAAGCAATATATTCAATGAGGCTACACTAGTCTGACATAGACTAATTGTGGTAATTTTAAATGTCATGGTTACACGCCATACAAACATTATTGCTGTTGGCCCTGTGGGGATACATGATACATTGAAGTCTTAGCGGCTAAATGCAACAAGTGAAAATAAATGTCACGAAGATTTTGATTATAATTACTCAACAATTAGAAATGTTCGACCTCACAGACATAAGAAGCCCTACAAGAACCATTAGGTTCAAAGTTGGACTTTGGATCACAGAGAGCACACGAGCCATTTTGCACGTAAACAGATTCAGAAAAACCTTTCCGTGATCACATAAAGAAGGATTAAGTTGAAAGAGAGGCCGGCACTCTTGAAGGAAGTCTAATTGGCGCCCTACTGTGGTTCTGCAGCAGTTGATCTCTTCGTCTAAAAATGTATTCTGAAAAACCCTTTCCAAATACATTTTTAATTTAAGAGTAAGGGACTATCAAAGACAAACGGCTCGCAGTGACATCAGCGGCACAGTTAACTTTGGTAATTTCTCTCTCGGATCAACACGTAATTTACCTTTAAAGAAGAAAGAGCACCGTCAGTGTGAAGATTACTTCACCCAATTAGAGGCATATTTGTTTTTAATCTGTTTTAATCACTTCTTGTACACAACAGTTTTGTAGGTTACTCTGGTATAAACGTCTGCAAATAAACATTTAAAATAGAGGAAAATAGAGCTTTAATACTGAAACCGGAAACATAACATCCTACAGTCAATCTCTGGTTATTTCATTTCACCCTAATTATCTGTATTTTTATAAAAATACGTCTAGTCCTATACATTGCATAATCTATTATCAACGTACCACATTATCATGGATGCAAAGAGGTAAAGGGTAAAAAAAGGTGAGAACATTACGTGGTGAGACCCCCCCAGAAAACTTGTGGTGACCTATTTTGATCTCAAAACGGTGAATTTCACAGTGAGTTTGCATCTCTGATTATAAAACAGAATGTTTTAGCCAAAAACAAAGTATTTTAAAGCGACCTGGAATGCCATTAAACAAAAGAAAGACCTTGGACCTCAAATGTAAATTTTCCATACAAAGGTATGGTTAACAGTTGAGTAATCAATATAAAGCCTGGATTCTGGCCCTGTTTAATAAAAAAGGCTAAATGAAGGAACAACCAACAGAAGGAATATCCGTTTGATGGCAGGGCACCTGTGGGAGGGGCTAGAAAATGTTACCAGCAAATCAATGGGATGCCCTCGAGTCACCTGATGCCCCGTCGCGATTCTGAAGTGTATCCCTTCACGCAGCAGCAAGAAGACAATAAAACAGCCTTAAACTGAAATATTAATCAGGTTAGTTGCAGAACCGCCGGTATTTTCTCACTGTGAAGTGCACCATATGTGAATAAGAGTCTCCTGTGTGGTTAAACGCACACAGCGGCACAACAGGAGGCTTGTGAGATGAATGACACAGCAACACGCTTGGAGTCCCGGAAGGAACCCTTTTGCGCTGGCCTGTTTTACATTTTAACGTGAATGAGTGTACAATAGCTTGGGGAGTGAAGCATATACTTTATACCTCAGTACAGAGAGTTCTTAAAAAGCGGGAGGCTAATTATTATCCCTGCCACTTTATATATTTACTGAAATTGCTAGGTTGAAAATGAACATCTTTGTTTAAAAATACTCTGCTTTAGGGAATTAAATGTTGACTCCCTTCCTAATAGCCCCTCATTTGCAATCTTTAAATCAACCAGGATTTCTGTAAGGCACTACAGTGGTCCCTCTTTAAGGCAAATTGAGCACTAAAATATTTCTAGCACACATGGGCATGCTTATCCAACTCAACGATGTGCCCTTACATGAACCCCGGGGGCACACAATATGTTTCTGTATTTATATATTTTTATTCCTTTTTGACAGTTTATTTACATTTATTTTTGTCCTACATGCATTTTATGTACTAAAAACTGATTTTTGTTGTTAGAATATTTGAAAATGCAAGTGTGCTGACCGTGCATAATTATATTAATATCAACAGTGCAATTCCTGGCCTGGCATACAGTTTTCAATGGTCACTTCAGCATTCATAATGCTTCATTGTAAAGTTAAAACACATGCACACATTAAGCTTGCAGCTACTGCAGCTTTAGTGACCAGGCCAACGCCCATCATGTCTGAGATTGAAAACAGGGATACTATTCATCCTTGTTTTACTTATGAATCCCCACCCTCTGGCTGGAGAGAGCTGGTTTAAGGATTTCCATACCTTACTGTGCCACAGAAACAGCCCTCATCACATAAAACTGTACAAAAACTTTTAGGAGACATTAGTTTACTATAGAATTGTTACAGCCGATTATTGAAATAATATGGTGTCTCATTGCTGTATTGGCTTGCAATGACATTCAAACCATGTTAAACATTTCTCTGTTTGGCACATAAGTCTGCATTGACCATGTCCAATCAGCCCAGCACAGTACACTAACAGTAAAACAGTGTACAAAAAAAATCAACTGGAGACGCCACTGGAAATGAATCCACTTCACATCCTATTACTGAGAAGCCTGGGACACACATGAGCGCCACGGCACCGCTAGCAGGAAATGAACCTAGGCCATAGTGCTTTTGCTGGTGGACACACATGAGTGGTAGAGAAAGAAAAGTTATAGGACATGTCATCACTCACAGGATCGCAAAAACCACCAATCGGAAGTTTGCAGGAAAACACCATTTCTTCAATTGAGGTACAAAAAAGGGACACGACAAGGCCAGCGCAAAAGGTCGACAAACATACTGTGACTAATTTCTAACTTGCTGAGCGGGACATTTATAAAAGCATGCATTTCTTTCTGCAGCGAGAGTATGCAATATGTCAGTTATCGGCTATTTAACTCCCAACAGTCAAAATAATAGAATAAAGGACCAATTTGGTAAACTCCTATTATTAGTCATTTTGACGAAGCTATCCTCACCACTGCTCATGCTCTGTAAGAACGGCTGGGAGATTCTCGCACTTTGTACTTCTGGCCAAAGCTTCATGAAGTATTGGGTATTCTCACAACTAGTCCATGGCAGTTGGAAATCCATGTTTAAATATTGCAGACTTTTGCTGTATGGAGATTCCATGTCAGTCTTAGTGTTTCCATATATCGATCAGCCATACAGTTGGTCTAGAATATATATCTAAATCCAAGAATGTTAGTTGTCCTAATTTCAACACACAGATTTTGCATATAGAAATCTGTGTATACTATCCGTTGCAGCACAGAACGTAAATAGGTACTACCAGTTATTAAGTGGAGGACATACTTTACAACAAATAATCGTAACAGGCTGTTAAACTTCCTCAAAGTCCTACTTCCATAATCACTGTGCCCCGACTGAAAACAGACCAATTACTATGTATCAAGCCCAATTTAGCTGAATTATCATAATCTGAATTCCCAAATTCAATAGTCAGTTTCATTTACATAAATTAAGGTTTCTCCCTGAATAGATGTGAAAATACATCACTTGCTAACGAACATTTGGCCTGCTACAAAAGCCAGCTGCATGACGCATTCATCATCACATTGCTGATTAGTTTACCCAGCTAGGTGACAACCAACTTATTACTTCAGGGATCGAAATAGTAATTTCCATTAACGATGCAAAAACAATGCGATGCATTTGTATCTGATTTGTTTACCCAGCTAGGCAACATAGACTTTCTTAAGGATTCTACCTTCCTCAAAGTCTCTCCCCCAACCACAAAGGTTGCCGTGCTTGATCTAAGATGGGAAAAAAAAAAACATACTAAACTGTTGAGAATCAAATGTCAAGTTTTAGAAGTTAGAACATCCACCATACAGAGGCTAAATGTTGTTGGGGTAGGCTCCCTTCACCTCAGTGTTACAGCTCATGGCCCGTAAACTGTAAACTACACAAAGGAATATAATCTCACCACCTCAGACATTACCATAACAGAGAATCTAGAGGCTAACAACATCACATATTATACTTATTTTTTAGTATCTGCATTTGACTTTGTTGGAATAAGGAATTAGTGGAAGAGGGAAGGATTCCAGGGAATCTTACATTTAGGAAGTAGTTCCTAAATTTTAGATGTAGCTAAAATCTGAAATAATGCTGGACTTTTATTAGAAAGTCTTTATTCACACTGGATTCTAGTCGTATTTCCATAATTTGCAACTTCTGTATTTCAAGTCGTGCATTGTGTCAATCCAACAAACACCCTAGCATGTCCTTTTTAGCATGTCAGATGCCTATGGTCCCCAAGTGCTTTAAATAGGCAAGGCCGATCCCAAACCGGATCAAAGGTTTTGATAAAAATAGTTTTAAAAAGTTGGACTCATCAAAACTCATGATGAAAACAGCTGTTTCTACAAGGTTCACATTTTTACTGTGATTAGGGAACAGCCCACACGCCATATAAGGCAGACATGGACGTTGCAGATGACACTCATGACATTAGAGAAAGGGGCAAGGAAAGGCTTTGATGCTGACTGGTAGTCTATTCATTGTAGCTCGTCGGCCCTAAAGATAAAGTTTAAAATGGCATGAGATGACAGCTGGAGATGAACAGACAGAATGAAACGTGAGTCGTCAATTATGAATACTTGAAAAACTGAGCATTATGCCTCGGGAACAGAAATAATACTTTCCGGCAAAAAAAATAAAAATAATTTGTCGCATCAGTTCCAACCCTCACTACCCTCACTACTAACTGCCTCTGAAAGCAACGTCAACACTGTTCATTGGGAGCTTCATGAAATGGATTTCCATGGCCAAGCAGATGCACACATGCCTGAGATCATCATACGAGTGGTGTGAAGCTTGCCATCATTGGAAAACGTGCTCTCTGGAGTGATGAATCCCACTTCACCATCTAGCAGTCCGACAGACGAATCTGGATTTGGCCCACGAGAACACTACCGGTCTGAATGCATATTGTCAGCTATAAAGTTTGGTGGAGGAGGAATAATGGTCTGGGGCTGTTTTTCATGGTTTGGGCTAGGCCCCTTAGTTCCAGTAAAGGGAAATCTTAACACTACAGAATATAATGACATTCTAGACAACTTTGAAGAAGGCCCTTTCCTGTGCACAGAGGATCATACGGATGGGTGGAATCATCACTGAGGGTGCAATGTGCAATGTCTCAGGAGGCTCGAGCCTCACGTGAAAGAGTTGGCGCTGTCTCAACGCGCATAAACAATAACGGGTCATTAAAAAATCTTACTACAGGAACATAAGAGTGCAGATTAGTTTGAGGGGCAGCATGTAATGCCTGCATGTGTGAATCAGCGTTTTTCTGGGGGAAATCCATATTGTTAACGTTCATACTTATTCAACATTTCAATTAACGCGTGCCCCTGGACAGGAAATGTCTTCTTCCCTTGCAATCATCAATCCAAAGATCACAAGTGGTTTTTACCAGACTCATTAATCAGCTCAATGAGACTTGAGCATGGTAACAGGTTCAAGTGCTCAGTATATTCATCTTGCCCTCTTTCAGGCATATTAACACAAGGTGTTCTTCAACTGCAAAATAGAAATTGAAGTAATCCGCAAAACAGAAATTGAATAAATCATCGGCAACCTAAAAAAAATTGAAATCCCCTGTTTGTAACGATGATCACATTGTCAGAAATGGGGTTTCATACATTCTTGCCAAAGCCTAGACAATTGCATAATGGTGATTCTCTCAAAATGAAATACTTTTCTTGTCGCTTAGCAACATAGACCTGATTTGTATGTGTGCATGACTCTGTGTGTGTGGGGGTGTGATTCTAGGAGAGAAAATAAGATAGAGAGAGAAAAACAGATGTACAGAAATAAGGAACTCTGCACATAGTATTACTATTTGCCACCATAACACGTGAACACAGACACAGAAATACTGCACACTACTAACTTGTCGTGTATTACTACGTTAGAAATGGCTGGGTTTGGTCTGCTGAGTGGCTCAGTTGGTGAAGGTTATCGTTCATGCACAGACTGAGCCCTATGAGGAATACGTAGGTTTGAATAGTTTTCCTCATTTTGAATTTTGAATTTTGAGGAGTGACAGGGCGGGCCCAGTGGTGGTGCACAGTTGGCAGAGTGCCACTCAGGCTATGGTGGGTGAAATCGGCAGGACTTCTCTCAGTTTGTTGCTAACCAGCATCTCCAGAGGGCTTCCCGGACGCCGGGGGACTGGTAGTGACATTGAGAGGGACGTGCCTTTCTTCGAATCAGTGCTGAACCTCGTGCTGGCAGTTTAGCCTGCAGTGTGGAGTGTGCAAAGACGTGTGGCTCGAAGGCAACTGGAATTGGAGGAGACGTCCTCACCCTCCTTGTGTAGCGATGAGCAGACATGTATTATATATTTGGTGATTCCAAATAAAGGGGGGAAGAAATTGCCGATTCCAATTAAATATTTATTTCTATATAATTGCAGAGTATTCCATGATACAACTTTGTGGTCGAGCACAACAATACCTACAACAATTATTTTAATGTGCATGGCATCTTTCAATCGCAAATCAATTTCCTGAAAGGGGGGGACCTCATACCACTTAATCACATCCACTTTCCCTACAGAGAATTAAAAACCTTTCCCTTTTTAAAGGCAGCAGTGCCGGTGTAGTGTTTACGGAAGTGAGCAGTCTCTAGAGTAGCCCCACCACCAAGGTATTGAAACTGTTCCACTAAATGTTCTGTTTCAAGGATGTGAACGATGGTGGATATATCAACAGTCCGTAAAACCGCAGACTGAGCCCTTCGAGTGGGAAAGGTAATCATTTAAACACGTTCAAAAAATTTTTTATTTTTTTTTACCAATAAATTTATTAGAAAAACCTCCAACTACGAGTTTCACTGTCGTCAAGACGGCTTCTCCTAGCAAATTTCACTATATAGTCAAGCAATTACATCAGCCTCCCCCCCCCCCCATGATAATCACTGAATGCCACACATGCTCAAATTGAACCATGAGAGAGGGGCATAAACACAAAGAGCAAATTGACTCTGGAGATTCTGAAGCTGGGTGAGCGGATACGTTCACATTTAAAAACCCGCACTGAAGACATTTCCAGTGAATTCCCAAAAGAACTTCTATCACAAATATCAAAATTTGCATTCCGTTATTTGTTTTGTTCTTTTACCATTATTGAAAAAAAAACAGAGTGGAATTTAAAACACATGTCCTCCGTCATGATTTACCAGTAAGGTGGGCGCCCAGACAAAAAAGAAAGCATTCTGCAATTCACCTTGTGTAAAGCATGAACCAGTCATCAAAGCGAAATACTTATTTCCATCTCACAATCCAGATTGAGACAGAGGAAAGTATTTATTTATCATTTATCAACTGTTTAACTTAAGTCTATATAATATGTTTACACACTCGCAAACTTTTCAGATGTGACTGCCAATACTATGAAAACATTAACAGCTCTTAGTAAAACAAGTGCTCATTAATGTTCATATATTTTCAGACATATCCGTGACTGGAAATGGAAACCACCCCTTCATGTCTTACCCTATTCATCATAAGATTTGTAAGCTATCTTAGCTCAAGTGCATCCACTCTAATTGGAGCATTTGCGCGTTACCTATTGTGTGTCGGATTTAAACGCCCCCCGTCTATTTAAAACGTGACAAAGTGATGACCTGAGAGAGCAGGGGGGTGTCTTGCATGCCTGAAAAAACATCACGCAGGGAGTAAGTAACCGGACACCCTTGTGTGGCGGAGAATTGGAACAGGGGTAGGACACTTGATGCCTCAGTCGCACACTAAGTCATTCGGTGTAACCCTTGCCAGACACAAATCACAACGGGGCATTCTCTCACTTTTCGCTGGAAAAGTGTCTGTGTTTGAAACGGATCAAACAAGAACACATTTGTTCCATTTTGACCCTTTTACACCATTCAGCACCAAATAAAACTGATAAGCCATTTAAATACTAACTTTCATTCATTGGTGCGTGTCAAAAATCGATCGTCCGGCAGGCTTCGATTCTTTCAAAAAAAGTTCTCTTACAGTGGAAAGTAAAATTTTACCCCCAGCCCCAGTCTGAAGAGAGTTCAATGGCGAGCAATGAATATCAAATGGCTAGGAAAGAGTTCAATCCCAGGACACCTGCCCATTAGGCCTCTCACAGCTCCAGGTATGAGGAAACGCACCAGTTGTTAGGCTTCTGCGTTCCTAATTGGCGTCACTCAACTGCGCGACAAAGAGACTCCAATTACAATGAGCCAGGCTGGTTGCGGGCTTGACTAATTTAGCGCTCTTTCCTGCCACTTCCTGCCTTCGGGAGCATGGAGGTTTGCATGCACGATAACGCCAAGGGGCGACTTCTCTGAGCGACTTCTCAGAGCCACTGGTTATCCAGCCTTGTTTTAACATCCATCAGTCCAATAAAATATAATTTACTTGATCTACTTAATTTACCCAGTGTGCTTTTTTATCCATACTGTAGCAAAACAGCGGGTTATTGATATTTGAATGTTTTTTAAAGTTTTAAGGTCTAGATATTTGTTATAGCGCTGCAATGCATATTCAATGTATTGGAATAATCAACTGACAAAAACCATTATTAAAAAAATTACAGGTTTACAAAGCGGCGGAAGGTGATTATTTTTATTACTAGTAGTAGCAAGCATCCAGTTTTCTGTCTCCTCTTGTTGCTTCTGCATTAACTGATGACTGAAAACCAAGGAAGTGGAATTTCGTGGTTGTTGTTACTGTTAGTAATATTAATGTATTGCCTCTAAAATTGTTTAAAACAACAAAGGCATTTTTATATCATTCATTGTCTTGAATTATATAAAATGTTTCCTCTCTATGCTTTGTGCGTAGTATCTTGGCACAACGCTGAATATAGCTTGAGTATTCTAATTCAAAAAGTGCAAAAGTCAAATAATTCTAATCGGAAAAAAACAATCGCCATTCCACTATTTGTAATATTCGAAAGTTGCAGCACTAATTTGTGTACATGTTAATTAAACTTGTGTTTTTCCTATGCGCTTGTCATAAAATAATGTACAACCACGAATGCTCTGTCGAAAAATTGTGTACAGCCACTGTCATAGCCTGTCGTCCTAGTGCACCTACTGAAACCCTCATAATTAGATTAACCAAAATGTAAAGAAATTATTGTTTGCGCTGTAACAATCCCTAAATGAATGAAGAATGTGCATCAAATGCGATATGTGAGCAGTGCTACATTCTTTTACCAAATGGCTACAGCGCTTTGATGGGACAGTCACTGAAAAGGGGCTTTGTTCCATCTGTGCAGAGGATAAACCAATGCCCTAGTGCAGGGGACGGAGGCAATGAACTGTATGGGTAATGCCCTTTCAGTGAGGAAGATAAAGTGCTTTCATGAACGACTGAAATCCTGTGGCACAGCTCCCAAACAGTGAGGGTGGAACTCCTGTGTCATAGCCTGAATTCCCTACTGAGCTTTACAATCTGTCCCATTTATTAATCCTCCAATTGAATGTGGAAAATATATCCGTCTTTCTCCATCGCGAGGTAAACCTCCTGCTGCAAACTGGCTCCGTGGCTTTGCCCCCTGCCAAAACCAGTGGCTACAGGTGCTCTGAAATTAAAGCATTTTCAGATCCTTGGGATGACAGACAAATCCATTGCAAGATCAGGGACATCTTCTGTATCCCCGATGACAGACACGGTAACTAGCCAGGAGTGTGTTTCACCAAAGCACCATGGTTGGACACAGTAAAATAACGGGATGTTTCGCTCCAATTCAATCAATTCGGTTTACATGAAATATACTGAAATATATATATATATTGCTGACAAACAAACGACATCCACCCCTAAATAAATTCTACCTACTTAAAACTGAAACCAGACTGGAATTCAAATAAACATCACAATAGCTGGAATATGTCCAGGTAATTATAGATGCCTATCAGAAACATATTCATAGAGCCAAATTTCCAAAGAACCAGTCAGACATATGTCTGGTGTAATTCTAATTGTGAGAGATGTTCGTGGCCCGGCAGCTTTGTAATTTATGACCTTTCAAATGACCTTTCATAAGATGATCCTCCAAAGCATGTCAACAATGTACAGTGTTTATAGGCCAAATCACAGGCCTACTGATACCAAGACACGGCTGGCCAGAGCCAGAGCCCACTTTAAAACCACAGTCTGCTCTAACCTCAGTTCCTAATTACAGAGAAACCACAAAAACTCCCCGTAGCACTGTAGGAAGTGATCACTCAATAAAGATAGTCATTAACAGGCCTAAAGATTGTGGCTATCATAACCTGAGATCATCATCATCATCACAAGAGATCACTCACACTATTCTGATATACCTTATATTTGTTATAAATCTGTCTGGTTAGAAAGCAATTGCAAATATATTATACAATACATTTTTTAGGTGAACCTGCCTAAAGGAAGGTAGAGACCAATCCTCTCCCAGCAGTACTGTCTATATATATATATATATAGATAAATAAATAGATAGATAGAAATATATATACATGTATATGAATAACAGAAGGCTGCACTTCAAGTCAGTTATTATGATTCAGCATGGCAGTAAGAGGAGACCTTGGTGACTTTGAGGAAGTTGTAATTGGTGGCGTGAGGATGAGCTCAGAGAGATGAAAAACAAGAGCAACAGCTCCAGTCCACCATGTACCCAATGAATGGGTGCGTGCACGTGTGCAGAAAGGCAGACCGTAAAAGGCTCTGCTGCTTCTGTGATGGTATGGGGCGCCATTCTTTCAGGCGTGGCCTGGGCGCGCTTATTCCATCGAAAAAGGCAACGGAGTTAATCGAGCGTGGTGTGTCACTGCACGGAGCAATCATCTGCACCCTGTGATGCGGGACGACAATGCTCCACTTGGCGGCAGGGGGTTGGGGGAGATGAGGAACCATCTCCAATGCATCAGCCCTCAATCCAAAGGAGAACGTCTGGAAACAGCCTGGAGAGGAACATGCTACCTCAATAAAACCAACATATATTGGAGGAAAACCTTTGCTAATGCCATGGCACACCGTATCCACGATGTCCAGCAACTTACTGAGAGACTCGTAGGCGTTTACACTGTAGTCCTCTACCTATACAAACACAATAGGTGTGCTCAATGTAAATGTGATTTATATTTATACGTTAAAACGTTTGCAAGTAGCATTTTATTCCGATTTTATAAACTACTTATTTGGAGACAAATGTGGGTCAAATGTGGGTTGATAAAT
Source organism: Hiodon tergisus (assembly GCA_025775045.1). NCBI lineage: Eukaryota > Metazoa > Chordata > Actinopteri > Hiodontiformes > Hiodontidae > Hiodon > Hiodon tergisus. Next base: position 18,967 of record JAOVYW010046648.1, read on the forward strand.
TTGGGTCAATTGTTTTCTTAAATAAATATTTTCTGTCACTTTTGTTTCTAAAACATTTTCTGTTTAAAAGTGCGCGTTTAATCATGTTTAAATCACCTTATACCATACCACATGTACCACATGCAAATAGATAAACGTCCCAACAACATATAAGAACACAAAATGCAACTTTGCTTGCTTGGCAACTGCAATGTTCCAATCATCATAACAGTGTCAGGTGAAGCCCAGCTAAAAACTGCCATCTTTAGCGCTTTCCATTGGGCCGTCAGTAGGTCTCAAAGGCAACTGGGGAATTCACCATTGTGAATATCAATGTGGAACGGGGATAGTTTAAAATCATCCACCGAAGTAACTATTGTACTTACATTTGCATTCAATAATTTCCTTTCAAAGGGGACCCATAAATTATGCAGACAGTAGTATCTGTATCAAGGCACCAAATCATTGCATCGACAAATTAAATATTAATATGTGACTCCTCTATAGCCCTTCTTATATTTCTACGATAATAATTACTGAAACACTCAAGAGCATCGGGAGATTGGACCTCACACAGGTTTATGTTATTATGTAACTTTAAAAAAAAATATATATATATATATAATGTGAAGTCTATACTGTCGAATAGCAAAAGTCAATAAATAAAGCTGTAGATCCCAATTATCACCGTTTCATTATTACAACTTTTTTTACAGAACTGCAAAGCTTCTAAAAACATTAACACTTACCAACCATAGTCACTAGTTTTATTTCTTACTCTATTGCTTTAGATATTGCCCGGTAGAGCTCTTACTATTTTACCACAGAAAGGCGTCACTGAATTACAATACGGAAACTTTGTTCAAGCCTGAAATAGCACACATTTTCAATTTGACTCACCACATTTTCTACAGTACTTTTGATTCCAGTATAAATGGAAATAGAAACAGGTGGCTGGTGCACTTCTGCTCTTATTTACCCAGGGAACTCAAACTCAACAACACGAGTCCAGTAACAACTGGACTAAACCCAGCTGGGCTAAGATCAGGTTTATCAATACCCACGCTTTCAAACCAATGTTAGCTGAGCAGCCTTGTAACAGAGCTTTGCCACAAAAAAAAAATTGATCACAGTCACTGATTACTAATGAAGTCATTTGAGAGTACTGTGCCAATTTCTCCCATGGCCCAAAAGAACACTGAAGCCCAACCCCTTTTCCGCAGAGGTTAAAGGCTGAAGCCAGGCCCGTTACCTCCAGCCCGTCTCCGTGCACTCAATTTATGGAATAGGGAAGCAGAGTCTGCTCCTAAAAGGGGAGGGTGTCCTACAGTGAACAGCGTCTGAATATTAAAACCGATCTGTGTCTGAGCGCTCTTTGTTGCCGCTCCCGAGCGATGTGAGGACTTGAAGGACGTTTCTGAAGTTCTGTGATGGAGGGCCCCGATGCTGGGAGACGGTGACGGGCGAGTCTTTATTATCCAGCCAGGGCTTTATCTGCCCAGAACCGGGCGGCCGGGCCGTTTTCCCCACATGCCTTCCAGGAGCCCGGCTGTCTACCGAGGATCCCCACACGCAGGCCAACAGAATATTTATACACCTATTGAGTTTTTGTTTTGACAGGTAGCGTTTCAGAATCGCGTCACAACATTTTTCAAAAGGAACGCTTCCACTTAAACGTCTCCAGAAGGATTCTATTCTTTAAAAATGGAAGAATACACTAAATATAGATTATCCCAACCATTTGAATAGAATTAAAACATCGTCCCAGGCCATGGGATACAAGAAATGTGTCCTGTATTAAACATTATCCTCTTGTCTGCTTCTGTTCTTCTGTTTTATGTCTTCAAGTTTAATGTGGTTCCCTGAAAGGCAGGAAATCCTTAGTGATGCAGCAAATCCACAGACTACTTAGCTTGATTTAATCTTTGGTGCGGACCTCGCATACGCCTTCCAATCTTATTAGCTGTTCTATGCTAATCAGAGCAAGATGGGTCATTTGGTCCATAATGCAGAAACGTAAAAAGAATGACCTGTGCTTTGTCCGCCTTTGTCAATCATCCATCTATCCAGAGAATTATATCCAGAGTTCTTATGTATTACATTAAAGATTTTTACTCTTGTACCAACCGTAATATAATCGCTATCGGCATTAAAAAGTCAGATTTTACCCCATAGCATCATTGGTCATTCAAGGCATTGTGCTTTATCATGGTACTTTTTAGTAAAGCAGATAACAATCGACTTACAGCAGCAAATAATCGATTGGTCCCATTTAAATTTCCGACAACCGGGTTTTCGCAATGGCGACAAATCAATCATAGCAGATATTACATTTTCTAGTGCAGAATTTCAGTATCCAGAAGAACTGGTGTGCAAAGGCATGCGATTATTTCTTTTATTTTCACTCAAAGAATCAATCACGCTTTCCTAGGGTGGGAAGCTTCGCTGTGCGAACAGATACACATATCGACCACATGACATAAGTAAGGTACCAACTATATACACACAGCTAATTCAGCGCTTCCAAATTATTCTAAAATATGTGTCATTTTTGGTGACTGATCGCAACATATTAGCACCAGGAAAATATACAGTGCAGACTTTTAATGAGTATTTATCATGCATTAATACCTGGCTGAGTTTGCTTTGAAACTGAGCTCAAAATTTTAAGTGGATGTGAGTACATAATAAACATAATTAAACATGTCTGGCCATGTAATCAAATACTTCATTAAAGTCCAAATTCTGAGCACATAACTAAGCTATTAACTTTGCAGATAAGCAAAGCTGTATGACGTATCCCAATGGTCAAAGTCACACCCCAGTTAAACCCACGTCACTACAAATCGAAGACCATTCCACGTCTAACTTCTCTCTCTCATGTACTGCACTGTACTGGTCACTATTCAAAAGTGCGTTATTAAATGCCTAAGGTTATTGAAACATTGGGGGGAACAGGAAATGCCCAGCTTGGAGCTCCCTGTGGTCGTGCCAGAGCAGAGGCGCAGGCGTTTGTTGGTCCTGGGCCCACGCGGCGAGCCCAACGAACCACTGCAGCCAGGGCTGATGCCACTGGAGGATTCCGTGACACCGCACGCACTGCGTGACACCGCGCGCACTGCGTGACACCGCGCGCACTGCGTGATACTGGACGTTCAGAGAAAATGGCAGACGCGTCAACAGCCTCAGCATCTGCACTTAAACACCAAAGGCAGTCTCATGTGTTTGTGCTACTTGAACGGGGAAAAAACTTAAGATGACAAATTCATATTTTGCGTTTAGATTTCTGTCCTGCGAATGAATATTAAGGCCACATTCGGTAAAACGGGATCGAATGCATCTTCACCATTTGAGGAAAAATTAGACAAACCTACATCAATTTAAGATCCACTTGTTATTATTTCCAATCACTACTGCAATGACTGAATCAGTACTGTAATTAGTGTAAAATGAACGCAGTGCCCAAATGTGAGATTGTATGACTTTCCTGTCATATGTTTGACTAGTCCAAATCCAGGCGAATATGCATTGCTTGATTTGTCAATTTTGACAATGCAATTTTTTAAAATAGACTGCACATTTTACAAATGTAAACAAGGGCCGCTGAACTGCTTTGTTAATGCGGCCTGCCAAATCAGATAGGGCGTCCTAATCTTCATGGAGGCTGTATCTCACCACTATCTCAGCCTAATACATAAACCAGGTGACAGAGCCATTATGGCTCTCAATTCCCCTGGACATTGGAGATCACAATCGACGCTGTATTCTGAAGTGGCATTCTGATTCATCCCTGTTGTCTGTAGCCGGGAGGGTAAGGGTACCAAAATTATTCACTTCGGTGAGACCTGTTTAGTATTGGTGAACTCTTAAATATAGGGGTCTGGGTAAATGTTTTTTGGTGTTTTGAATTGCATTAATAATACAGAGAATGAACAGATGGACTAAATGAAAAGGCCTGTCTTCAGTTTGTGTGGCGTTTGAACTCTGACCGCTGGAGAGTAACAGAGGGCGTGAACCCAGGCATCCAATTGTTCTCCAGCAAACCCTTTGCCAGAAAAGTAGTTGCATAGACCACACATGGATCCGCAGGTCCAGGGCCCAGAAAGGAAGTTCGCTCTCGTCTTCTGCCACGACGTTGCAGATGACCAGAACATCACCAAGCCTAAAGCGCCTCAGGTTTCCCCAGGGCCTTGCTCCACCTTGTATTAGCTCCATGTGGATTCAGGAAACTCCTCACCAAGACACAAATCACACAAGTCACAAAACAGGAAACTGACAAAAAAAATTGCTTCCTGATTGGGGATCTCTGTGTAGCACAAGAATAATTAGTAGGCAGTTTGTCCTTCGGGGGTTTCAGGTGCCACAGCAATTAAAGAACAGGACTTGTTAAGTTCAAACAAAATAAATACCCACCTTATATATATATATATATATATATATATATATATATATATATAAAGTATATATCCTTTTCTCATTTTCCTGTTTGTTTCTCTCCAGGTCAAGGAAAGTTTCAAAATCCCATGACTATAGCTGGAACCAAATGAAAACAACCAGCTAATCGCATTTAATATCATCATATTTTGTAAGCATTTTATAAGTGTATTTTTTTCTTCTACTTATCAAAAAGAAAAAGCCATTAAATACAGTTATGTAACCTGCAATTAGCAGGTTGCCACTGTTTTGATTTGGTCCCTGCCTATGCAACACTAATGGCAGGGAATATTTTATAACAGAGGTTCCAGTCCAGTTCCTAACATGCTTTCTCCTTAAACAGCCATTAAGCAGAATATGTAAGAAAAGGTAACAATGACTTGGAAAGGAAACTTGCACATGCATAAGCCTCAAGGCCCATGACTGGGAACCCCTGTTTTACATTACCCATTCATCATCTAAATGTTCCCAGCCATATTTGGGTCAAATTCTGTTTAATGCTAACAGTACAATCAGACACACTCAATTTTTCAATGTATAATTCAAAAGACCAGTGTAAACTTCATATATTAATAGAGAAAATTCCAGCCCCCACTCCGCTTGGTGAATATCTCACTAAGTCTAGAGGACGACGTTTCAGCACAAGCCGACATAGCTATATCAGAGAATGAACTAACACTAAAAGTAGTGATAAGGCCTCACGCCTCCCCTTACGTCCACAAATGACCCCAGCGAATGGCTGAGGGCAGTGGGTAAGCGTTCAGACGAAGTAAACGGACTGGAAAATCCAACCGCAGGCAACGCGCGCAGCAGAGTAAACTGGCCTTTGGGTGCCTGCTACAGTGGTTTGTATGGCAGGCATGAAAAGCACATGGCAGCGATACGAGGATTTCATTGGACGAACCCGCGCGTCGGAATCACCTGCGGTCGTTTCCCAGGGCGCCGGCAGGCAAAAAGAGTTCCCAGCGGTGTCGTTAGTAAGCGCCGGGGGCTTTTCCATCTTTAGATTACGGGCATTGCGTAACAGCACTCCTGGTAGCTTACTTTTTAATATCTCAGCAGATCAGAAACTGATCGAACAAACGCTGCTATTGAAAATGTATGCTTAAAAAAATTCCCTTGGGTGGCACGAGTTAGTGAAACCTGAATCTACAACTTGCACATAACAATTTGTTAAGGAAAGGAAAATGCCAGAATTCTGCACACTTTAACAGTGTGCAGTTTGGGGTGCATTACTGGGCTGTTCATCGGTTTCCATGCTTTAGAATAACATCAGTTCACAATGTAGCCCTTCGGCAGGGGCTCTGCCATTTGGTCTGACTCAAAAAATTCTGATTCTATCAATAATCAGCGCTAGACATACTAATGAAATTGTGCCTGTCGCTCTATTGGAGATTAAGGGCACGCTATTAGCCAGGAGTTCAACTTAATTGAATAACGACAGAAAACAGCAAGCACATGGAAACCTTCCAATGTCAACATTATCATCTAGGCATGTGAAGGAAATTTCTTCTCCAGTTTTAAAGAAAAGAGCCTCCCGAAAGGCTCAGTCAGCAAAGACGCTCCCCAAGTGTAGACTGAGCCCTATGAGCTGGATTTTGCAGATTCGTTACTGAGGAAAAGTAGGATTCACACAGCGATTTTCCTGCGTATTGGTGTCTTCTTTGACCAACAACTGGCCAATCAGGAGCAGTCCCAGATCAGAGCCAACACAGAAGAAA
>JAOVYW010046669.1:2914-13471 GCA_025775045.1 Hiodon tergisus
CTCCCTCACTTCCCCTCTCGCTCCCTCCCTCCCTCACTTCCTCTCTCTCACTCCCTCACTTCCCCTCTCGCTCCCTTCCTCCCTCCCTCACTCAGGACTCAACGGGGTCCCCCAGGAAGTCCTGGGTTTGAATTCCCGAATTCCCTCATATTAATGGTATTAAATTCAAATGCGTTTAGTCTCAGTTGACAATTGTCACTGACCAGTTTGTTTATAATTTATAAGCTGCTTATCTGCAGCGCCCGAGCTCCTGTCTCGAGAGTGGCCTGGTCCTACGCTGTACTGGGGCCCCCACCCGGCCACATGGGCCCTCATATCGAGGGATGAAGCGGCCTTGCCCGACAGGTCCCCCACACACTCAGGCAGCTGTGCGTTTCATTTGGCTCGATTGGATGTGGCTCTGCCGGATGGCCCAAGTGCAATTCGGTTTCAGGTCTGTGCTGTGCAGGATTGTGCGAGGGGTGAAAAGCCGGCCCCTGTCCCGCCGCTGCAGGCATGCAGAATTGTGCCTGCTTTCCCAGTGGCTCTCGGCAGCGCTGACCCGTAGCGTGCGGTGTTCCTTAACAGACTGCTTTCAGTGGCCTTTACCCCAGGAGCCCACCCATGGCTCTGAGTCCATGCACAGTAATGCCAACGCACATTTTCCTGGGCATGGGCTGTGCCACCAGTGAACAGATTTCAGCGTGACAACACCAGAGTTGGTTCCTGGTTTTCCACCTCATCCATCATGCTCCGCCCTGCCCCGCCCTACCCTCTCTCTCTCCCTCTCCCGCTCTCGTTCTCTCTCTCTCTCTCTCTCTCCCCCCCCCCTCTCCTTTCTGATTCGAGTCGCAGCGTGCATCATCGCCCAGACAGCCCACATTTCTTCGGGTGATTAGCGTCATCTGCATACCCCGTAGTCTAACGGAAACACCCCCCTCTTCCCCCTTCCCCGCCGCCGCCGCCTCCTCTCGCCTTTCCTTTGTGTCGCTCTGAAACCCGGGCCTGGTTTCCACGCTCTCCTGGCGCTCTGAGGGAAAGGCTTGGCAGCGTAACAGCCTCCTGCAGGTGAGGCAGTCGGGCGGGAGCGGCGAGCCACTTACCCTGCCAGCGTTAACACCTCCTCAACGCCGGGATCCCTCTGGGGGAGGGCAACGTGCTGAGTGTTCACGCACCGGAAGTGTGCAAATCCCATTGATTTGAGCCGAGTCGTAGCGAAGAATAAAAAATTTAGAATCGGGGAACCTTGCTGGTAGCTCCTAACCAGGATTACTTCAGGTGCCCTTTAATTCTCACTTTTTACAGGCTTAGCAGTCACCCACGGCCCGGGTAAATGTACCGCCCAAGCAATGTGGGTCACGTTGTTTACACTGCTGGGTTTTATTTTAATGGCAGTCAAGAGACTCATTTACTCCTTACTCCTGTCGGGGCCGTAGCCCTTCTTGTCCCTCCTTTAAAGTGTCAATTATTAGACGATTATTATTCGATTATTCTCCTCGTTTTCCCTCGACTCACATGTGGCCCATGTCGTTGGGAATTTAATGCTTGCAGTGCTCTGGTGTAACCTTAATTCACTTTTCTTTTTATGGGAAATCTAAAGTGCCGGAGGACAAAGCAAAATACTCCGCCGAGATTTTATTCTGTTTTTATTCCAACCCCCCCCCCTGCACAACCACAGCCTTGCAACAGGCCGCCGTTAGGAATGGACAAAACGGATCCCCCCTGCTCTCTGCAGGCCGCGCGACAGAAATGAGCTTTTCAGGAGGAGGGAGGCACACTGTTCATTACCCCTGTCCCTCTCAGAGAAAGAAACACTGGGCGATTGTCAGAATGGAGTGGCAGGTGCTCGCAGAGTGTGAACGGAACGCTCGTTCGCAGGTCATTCACCGTTCTTACCCATTTCTAAAATCATTTTGTCGGGAAGGTGAACTCTGCACTTAGGCCATTATTCCGGGACTCGGGCTGGGCAGTTTAACTGTGGGGAAACCTGGGCTGACATCTGTCAGGTCTCATTGCAGTATTACTGACGCTGTATTTGTCCGACCTGTTTAGACCGGTAAAAACTGAAGCCGGTTGCTGTTTTTGCGTTTCCCCGGCTCTCTCTCCTCTGGACTGTCCCGTGGGAGATCTCCCCGCAGGGTCCCGCTGTCTGAGTTTGACGTTGCGTGCGTTTTCCCACTCCATGCAGAGATGGGGATCTTTGTTTAAGGATTGCCTCTGCGCTGCGCGTCGCACTCGAACGTCAGCGCCTGGCGACCGCTTACCTGCGTTCCTGCTAAACCAAACTCTCCCGAGTAACGTTGAATACCGTTACGTCCGGTCTGGCTTTGAACGCCCTTCACGGCATGGTCATCGCTCAACCGCCTGCCAGAACGCGCCGGGATCGGCGCTTTTGAATTCCCCTGCCTGCGGTAAAGAGGGAAAGCAGACATTTGCACGTGAATCCACCTGGCCTGAGAGAGGAAGCGTTTGACAGCCTGTACGCTGACGTGCGCTCAACAGCTGTGAGCAAACGGGGGGCACTTTGGAAGAAATACCCTATTGGTCCGCTGAAATGGTTTTCCTCATTACGTTAAATGGGCCCTGGCTGCTCCCTAATTCCCCACGGTGGCGGTCTGGACGCCCGAATCTCAAAGATCTTGGGTATCAAGGCCAATGCCCAGCTCAAGAAGGAGATATGTCTTTTGTCTCTCTGCAACGTGGGTTTTTTTTCATGTTGTTGGATGTAATGTTTAGGTTGTAATTATACCTACAAACGATCGGTACAATTTTACCAAATGCAAATGCTGTTAAAGGTATTTAATGTCTTAAGGGAGTCAGTTAAAATGATATGGAAGTTTCCACTCTGCGCCGTTTATGCACTTCCTTATTGTTTAACTGTCCTCTTTCATATAGGCGGCGATGAGTGAAAAATATACCCTTTGATAGATTTTTTTCTGTTTAGGGATTTTCAAATCTGCAGGCATATTTTCAAGGTTGAAGCAGAAAGTGATGTTTGACATTGATTTTTAAATTTTTTTCCCCTCTCCTTTGAAATTTTAATCCTCTCCTCAAAAATAGGAATTAGGTTCAATATTGGAAGTTTAATTTGATATTCATTGATTGAGTTGAAAGTCATTCAGAACGAAAAGGGATTCCAGTTATTGCCATTGATTTTAATAACCAGAATGTTACAGTCCATTCAGCCCCAGCTCAATTCAGAGGTGCAAACGAATGAACTCCGCGCTGAATGAGTGCGTACCGACATGCTGTTTTACACGCACCAATCCGGCCACGCGCCATGGCTCGTCCCAGGGCTGGTCTGTGCCCGGCCGGGGGGCGGTGTTGTCACTGTGACCTGAGAGGTAATTTTGTGTCCCGTGTTAGTCCTCTGACTGTCAGAAGTTGATGTTGTGCAGTCAGTGAAACAGGTTGTTTTTTACCGTGTTGTGTGTTTATATGCCTTGATGAGCTGATCATTTAAAATGCTGCTTTTCACCGTCAATACCTAACCAAAATAGGAGCGTGTCGACTCAGGCACTCTCCGTCTTTATAAAAGAGCTGTGAACATTTATAGAGAAGCTTATGTTCATTTATCTCAGTGTTTATTGCTTTGCTCAATATTTTCTGCCTCTTGGAAGCTGACCCAGGGCCTGCGTTGTACTTGTTTGTTTTATTGTCCGTACTCCTCCCTTTCCTCTGGGTATTTCTTTATGATCTAGTCATTTACTTCTTTTAGGATCGAGTCTCTTAATTCCGAGATTTCCTGATTGTCGTTTCGTTCGTAAGCGTGGTGTTGTGCTCCCCCAGGATGGGAGAGGGAGGGCCTTGCCTCCCCTCTGCCTCTCTGCCTTCCCCCTGCCTCCCTTTAATATTTCATGGAGCCATTGCGGGGTTTTGGATGGTCGCATGGCACTTCTGACGGAGATGGTGGTGATAAAGATGGAGCGATGTTCGGGCTATGGTGGTGATAGCCTTGTATTTCATTTTCGGCGGAAATCAAAGATTTATCAAGGGCTTCAGCTGGAAGTTGGATTCCAGAGGGGATTGAGAATTTCTGTAAGATACAAATATGTCGGAGTGTGTTTTCAGCCCAAGGAGACATAATTACGGTCCACAGATAGTGAAGAGTATCAGTAGTGATAGACGGTGTTTGTTCTGTGTGCATTTCTGTCATTCAACCTAGGCATTTTTCTGCGAGGTTCAGTGTTTAATGTGACCCAGTCTGGTGTAGTAACTGTGGATTGGGGTATGGGACACTGAAACAGAAGTATTATGGGACACATTGACCAAGTGGAGGGGGGGGTCACCTGAAAGAAAAGGAAAAACCCCATACTCCTCATGCTGGTGAAGATCTCATTGTTACCATGTGCCTGGTGGAAGGGCCAGACTGGATTGATTTGTAACATTTTATGCCTAAGATTGTTTATTTACTACTGAAGTTATAAGTTCTTATAAGTTATATAAGTATAAGGATTATTTCTCTGTGAATGATTGAATGTGTCATTTTACATTGAGATTGAGTTGTAAAATGACTATTAATCTTGCGGTAAATTGCGGTTAATCTAGCCGCAGATTGCGGTTGATTTGACTTGTGGTGGAATTGGCTGGTGTGTGATTTCTCCCTCCATCCCCATGCTGTGGGAAGTGTTCCATAAATGCTATCAATCCCATCACCCCTGATATATCCCGTCGCCCATGATCAAACGGAACCACTTCAGAGGCCGCATTGCCCGAACTCCCTCCTCGCACTCTGTTCCGTCGCCAGGCAGATCCAACGTCATGTTTTAAAAAGGTTTAGTGGTGGTGTTGGGAGGTATTCTGGCTCTGAATCGATACGTTCACCTGCGAATCCGATCCTAAAGAGAGACTATACATCGCGTGGCTTGGCGGGCCGTCGTTCTGACCACAGCTGTCGGCACAGGGATTTATTTGGTTTTATCTCGACGTTTCCATGCCTGTTTGTTTATTCCTAAGCTTCAGTGTTCTTTTTTGATAGCCATTTTATGCCAAATTTTTATACAATTGTTAAAACAAAAAGTGTATTTTTCGTTACATTAAGAAAAATTTAAAAAAAAGTTTAAAGCTTGGGAGTTTACATTCCTGTAGGTTGGTTCCTCTCAGACCATTTTCTTCATAAAGTTAGAGAAACTCATTTATGAGCAAACGGTATACGTGTTTAAAAATGTAGCCATTTTAAGTTTCATTTTATAAATTAAGCATAGTTTATATTTATAACCTGACTTGTATAGGTCTTTGTGAATAATTTAAATGTCGTCTTGCATGGAATCATAATTTGCCAACCATTAGATATATGTATGTACGTACATGTGCTGCTTTCAGTACACTGATATCAGACTGCTGATACTGAGATGTTTAAATGCACATCCTGTCTGGATTGTGTTACTACTGCTAGAAGTGAGTAAATATGAGGCTGGGGATGGCCTGTCGAGAGCAGATTGTCTCACTTTGTGAACTCCGGTATCAGTTGGGTGAAAAGCCTGTGTGTGTGGGGGGGGGGGGGGGTACTACTGTCACCTAATTATTGGCCCAATGCAGGATTTAGACGTGCTTCTAGTGCCTTAGGTTCGACACACTGATGGTAACCCCTACAGAGAGTTATGTCGCTTGAGTTGGGTTTTATTTGATTGGGTTTCCAGCTGGATGACAGGACGTTGACAAGGCAACGCTACTATGCCTGACAGTTGCCATGGAGCAAAAACTCGCGGAACTGGAGCGTTTCCTCGAAAGCAAGGTCCAAGGTTAAAAGCCCCCAAAAGCACCAAAATGTGCGAAAACCACTCCCTGGTGTGATACCTGATCCGAACAGCAGAGTCGTGCGCCTTGGGCACCTCGGGCGAACTGGGTCTCCGTGACAGTGCTGCTGGCCGTATTGGTTGCTGGGGTCAGCTCTTGAATTAGCAGGAACCGGCGTTGTATAGAAGCTACGTGTTTGACACGCTGTCATGTGATCCGCCTGTCTATCTCTTCAAGTCCGCTCATGTTCTGAATCATTTGATGCAAATCAACGCTGGATTAATGCGTTTTAGTTTCAAGATTACTAGTGAATCCATGGATTGGCCTGTGTGTGTGCGCGGGTGGAATTGACAATTTACTGTTCCAGTACTCCATCTTAAGAGTAGTAAAACCCATAACCTAAAGCAGTTTCTGCCGAGAAAATAAGCATGATTCTGGCATTTGTCCCCTCCTCCATAATGGCGCGTAACTGCAACCTGTATCTATCTGAGCGTTTGCCAAAGAAGCACATTCGGTTTTCTATCCAGTTTGAAGAAAACGATTTTGACTGGGAAACGGGGGGAGGGGAGGCGCGGTGATCGAGGGGAAACGCGTTTCTGTAGATGTAAAAATGTGATCAGCTGAAATGGCGTTTTTATGGTACACTGAACTACACGGAATCAGCAGTTCCCAGATTCCTCTCTCTTTGACCCATTGCATCATGTGCCCAACAGCGTAATGAATTTCCCATTCATTTTCCCCTCCCCTAAACTACTGTAACGGAGGGTCTTACTGTTTGTTGTGATGCTTTTTTATATGGGATTAATAACCAGTAGAGATGGACTACAATATGCATAGATACACACACACACACACACACACTTGCCCTGCTCAGTCCTTTAAATGACATGGAAAACCCAAAGCTGGAACTATATAAGGGATTATTTTCCCAATGGAATCTGTCACCTGGGTATCACAATCAGTCAATGTGTTAATAGATTGACATCAATAAGGGGGCTGTCGCCGGCAGCGGCCTTTACAGGCTGTGTGGGATTTTGCCTTGAACCCAGGTCTGCTTTAAGGTTTCTCCACTCATACACACCATTTAATTTATCTCCCTTTTCTCTTTGTCGTTTGCTGACATCCATCCTCCCCACTACCCTTCAGCTGCGTCCACCTTTGTGATGCTCGAACATTCCTCAGCCAGGTGTAATGTTCAGAACGCTGGTGTCCACACCCACTAAATATCTGTGCACTTGTATTAACTATTTCGAAAATAACACCCAAATAAAGGCCTGCTAGTCTACAATGAATGAGCTCTGTTACCACGGTGATTTGACGCCAACAGGGCCGTGTTGAAAACTGGAGATGATGTTTGCGTCGCTACTGGGCAACGTCCTGCTGAAATGGCTCGGCGCCGAGATGGCACTGGGCACCATAATGCCAGGCTGCCTGAGCCACTCAAAGGGGGAAAATCCATATAGACTTCTGCTCTGTGTGGCTCCCCGTTTGACTGATCCACTGTCCCTCAGAATTTCTTGACTTAAAAAAAAAAAAAAAAAACTCAACTATTTTGCTGACATTATGCGAAACTAAAGGGTGGAGGGGTGTTCCCTGTTCATTAAATACACTTTTGGATGTTTTAGAGCGCGTTCAATGATTTATATATCGGGAGACAACCTCATTGATATAATTCATAATTCATGATGTGTCATGAATATTAATGAGTTCGTGCACGCCTCTCGGTTTCCAGCGTGGGTCGGCTCGTTTCTCCACCGGGTGCGATTGGGAGAGTGCGAGACTATCCTGTGCCCAGCTATGGTGCCAACTTAGAGATCTCCTATTCTGCCTTGTCGTTGCATGTCAGTTTGGTTTTAGTTTAGCTTGGTTAAACAAGGTGATGAAACCCATGTAGAATTACTGACCACCTTCCAAGGATATGCAATGCGTTTGTGTAATGACTTACTGACGCCTCTGTGTCTGAGCTGTCATGCAGCCTTTTTAGTGTCTGTGTAGCAAATATGTCCCATTAAGACATTGTTAAAGGCAAACGACGGACCCAGGTAGCTTACTACACGTAGTAGAAGTCTTTATTCTAAATTAATGACACTTGTGCCCTTTTTTATGATTTAGCAACCCCATAGTGCTCTAGCAAGACGTGAGCAGCTGTGAATAACATCCAGGCACTGCGATTAAATTTACTTTATCCTGAATATAAAAGCCCTGAAGCAGTTAGTCTCTCATCAGTGGCATTAAGGGCCTTTAAGTCTAAGGGCAGTCGAACGATTCCCCTCCCCTCTCTATCGGGCGAAGCGCTGTGCACATCGTGCCGCGGTTTTAGATTTTGATTACGTGATTGGCAGTTCCTTATGTTTTTTCACCCACACTTTCATTTAAGCTAAACTGGCTCCCTGGAAACGCAGAGCTTCCTCATCCTTCCCCACCGTGTACTGTGACTCAATACACTTTTGATTGAAAAATAAGTGCTGTGTTGTCTGATAAAAATGTGTGGGCATATCAACCCCCTCGGGCGTGTGTTTGGCCTGTCGGATGCAGAGCCCAGGGAGGGAGTGCTCCCACATCACCTATTGATCCTGGAGTGGAGGGGCGGGGGGAGGGAGGGCAGGCGCCTTTGAAAACAGTGGGCTATAGACCATCCCCTCTGCTGGGTGTCTCCCAGAACATAGTGGTAGGTTTCATTTGTGCTTGTTGGGGTTGCACTTGGTGTGAAAATGCTGGGGATCTTTTGAGCTGAACATTAACACAGGCACCATGGGAAAGTGTATAAGGGGCGTGTCTCAATCCAAAGGGAAGGTCCCTTAAAGGATCTTTTTTGACAATTTCTGAGAGGGTAAAGGTCTGTGTAGTTGCTAGAAAACAGTGCAGCGTTGAGACCTGGCGTTATGGTTATGTTGTTTTGGTTATGTTACAACACGAGGCGTTTTCCAAAGACCTCTGACTATATTCAAAATGAAGGAGCCTCATGTTTTTCTCGGGACAACAGATCCCTGCCAACACGTAATGGGCATCACATCGTTTAAATCTCGGTCGTGCTACCTGGGAAGAAATCTGCTTGGGCATGCAATTCGCCTGAAGAGGTGAAGATGCTGTGACCACGCTAAATCGAAGTTTCTAGCAAATGATTTGAAAAGCCTTTTTTTATTGAGATTAAAAAATAAATAAAAATTCTTCCAGACCGCCAGCCTGATGGAAGGCTTCACTCTTTTCGTCAATACTGTCCCTAGTAGTAATATCCTCTCATCGATTCCTGCATGTAATGTTTACGAAATGTGTGCTCGTGCCAGATCATGTGCCTGGTTTTCTTTCATGTATGGAATTAAACAAGCAGTAAATTATTAATGGTTTTATTTAAATCACATAGTTGAACATGTGGAGCATGAGTCGATTAAAAACACATATATATGTGTATATGTATGTGTATATATATATGTATATATGTATGTGTGTGTGTATATGTGTATATGTGTATATGTGTATATATGTATAATATATACGCACACACAAACTTTGTTTTGCTGGTCAAGTAAACTGTAGACCGTGTTGGTGAGAAATTAGCTTATTTAAGCATTTAGGATGTATGGACCTATGTTGGCATTTTACCATTTAGGTACCTGGTTTGGTAATTAAACAGTTAGGATACCCGTGTTGGTATTTAAAATGTCCTTCTCTTTCAGGTCTTTCACCTGACTACCTATGGCAGAAAGAATTCAGTGGCCCAGAGAATTAATTTATGTCAGAAGTTCATAAGTTGTGTAATGTCCATCACAATGTTAATGAGATTCCTGACAGGCTTGAAAGTTCTGCAACAAATTACACAAAATTTTGCCGGAGTCGCCCTGTAACCTCTGCCTATCTTTGTAATATCATTGAGTGATGTGCTTAGTTACTACCATCATGACTGGAATTTTGAGAGGCCCTGGCGCAGGCTAGGTAGCAACAGCGGTTGAGAGCTGAGGCACACAGCTGTAATTCTCTCATGCAGGACAACCCCCCATCCTTCCCTGGTTTGACATTTGGATGCTGGAGGTGTTGGAGACGGCGGAGTGCTTCTCTGCCATGGTGGTGTTATATAACGTCAAGGGCACTCGGAGGGGGAGGGGAGGCAGTTGGAGGAGGTTCTGGTACTCTGTGCTGTATATAGAGAGAGAATAGCTGATAGATAACTGGTGGTACCCAGATCTGTGTGTGTGTTCATGTGGCTACGTGTTGATCCTAGACAGGTGAAGCTCTAATTAGTTTTTCCCTGGGGTGCCTGCCAGCCCAAATGAGAAGGGAGTGCTCCCTGACACTGATGATCTCTGTTCTGGGTACAGTTTCTCTGCACCATGTAGCAATGACCATGGTCGTGTTCATCCCGACGTTGTGCTTGGGCCTCCAAAGAGACTCCAAAGTGGCAGTGGATCCTTGTTAGTTTCCATTACGCATGATTACCCATCACCCCCACACTCTCAGGGAGATCCGTGTCACCTGCACTTCTGCTGCTGAAACAACAAATAATGGCTCAGGGTCAGCAGCTTCAGTGCGTTTTTAAATTCATCGTGTTACTCTTCTGACGTCAGCCCCTGCAATTAAAGTGATTATCCTGTTTGAGTGCGTGTGCTCCTTTGGCATTCCCTGTGTAAATCTGCTGAATGTCTCATCGCAGCGAAAGCCAGTTGGCTGCCGTGACATGAAAGGGGCTTTCCCATGGCATCACGGCCTCTCTGGGTCTACGGTATCATTCAGATCGGCGTCCCCTCGCTCTTTGGGGTTCGGGTATCGCTCTGATCGGCGTCCCCTCGCTCTTTGGGGTTCGGGTATCGTTCAGATCGGCGTCCCCTCGCTCTTTGGGGTTCGGGTATC
>JAOVYW010046680.1:0-16931 GCA_025775045.1 Hiodon tergisus
CCCAGCATTCCTTCCTCCGACAATGGTGCCACCATTCTACCCCCTACCCCATCTCTACCCCCCGCCTCGGCCCCTTAGTTCCTTGCCCCCTCCACACCACCAGCACCAGCACCAACACAGACCCAGGGCTTTCCCAGGTGAGTTCACATGCTCGCTCACGTCTGTCTCTCTTCACCCTCCCCAGTGCTGATTCCACCACAATTCTACATCTGTTTGTCTTTCTCCGTCAGGTTTTCAGGCCATCCCTTCCCAGGGAGGAAAGCTTGAAATAGCTGGTATGGTTGTGGGCCAGTGGGCCGGGAACAAACCAGCTCGTGGGAGAGGGGGTTTTAACGTGCAGTGGGCATCTGTCGGAGGGCGAGGGTAAGGACATTTTTTTTTACATGCATGTATAACGTTTTATTTACGGGTAAAACTCAAAGGCAGTTTAATTTGGTGCTCTTTTACAGTGACCGTCCATTTAGCCTGTGTGTAGTTTACTTTCTGCACTTTATAATATCCAGAGTGTGCAGAGTACCAAGGGTTGTGAGAAAGCACTCCAGATCTGAAACTGCTGTTATAATATGTGTTTGATGTAATTATAACTCAAGGTATATGCTGTAAATGTGGCAGCGGTGTTCATGGAAAGCACATTGATGTCAATTTCACAATGAACTCTTTTGTCCTTTCCTGTCATCGTGTCAAAGCAGGGGGAAAGAGCTGATGGCAAAGGGGCGTGGTGGCAGGAAAGTAACAATGGACCGAACTCAGGTAGGACGCTAACAATTGGTAAAATCACACCTAACTACCACAACATAGGCTGTTGGTGGTGGTTTTCCACCAAAGAACGAGGAACATGGTTTTTCATAATCGAGGACAGCGGTACGGTGAGGTTGCCGGGTTAATCGAGGACAGCAGTACGGTGAGGTTGCCGGGTTAATCGAGGACAGCGGTACGGTGAGGTTGCCGGGTTGTATGGTGAGTTTGCTGGGGTAAATCCCAGCAGGTGACATTGCTATTAGTGTCTACTAAGTGGTTGAAAATAAAGTTTGCCCTGTGTGCTTATTGCACTATTTTGAAAGGTTGACTTTAGAATGGGAAAGGGACTCCTAAAAATAGTTGTTGGATGAGCCTGGGGCATCTTAGCTGTAGTAGGTTATATAAATATAGTCACTTAGTCCACTGCTCTGCAATGGGCTGTAGAATAGCATTAGTTTCAGTTGTGTAGTGTACGATTTCTTCATTCCAGTTTCGGTTGTTAGTATTGTTGCCTAACCTTAAACGTCTATCTGGAAGTTTTTGACTGATTACTTTCTTTATTTTGTCAGAGTCTGTCGTCTGCTCCAACATCCACTATCCTCCAGCCGAACCCCAAAACCCCAGACGATTCCAAGGTGAAGCCAGTGACTGGTGAGGATGCTGGTGGCATACCCCAGCAATTGAATGGCAGCCCTCCACCGCTCAGTATTGGTCAACCTCTGGACCCATCCCCTCTGGCCCAACCAATCCAATGTGCCTTAGTGAACAGAGACAGCCAATCGGGAGCCGTGACGGACATAGAGGACCCTTGTTGTCTGGATGAGTTTCCATCCGACGGAGTGCTACAGAAGGAAGAGTAAAAAAAAAAAATTACATCCCAAAATGTAATGAGGGTGAGGGAGGGAGAAAAATCCATGCAACACTGCCTTTACCATGTTAAACTTTGTTAATGCGAAAATGTATTTGAACCTTGACACACACGTTTGGAACAGAAATCACAGCTGTAGGGCAGAAAAGTACACCGTTGAACAGTACATCCTATTGTGCCATCAAGCGTAGTTAAAAATAATGGACCATACAGACTGCTGGCATTAAGATACAGCTCAGTTCTGTTGGCATCTGTATGTATTGTACCAAAGCTCGGGATTTGGATTAGGTGAAATGTCCATAACGTTAAGTTTAAAAATGGGAAAACTCAAATGGATAATGTGTAGAGCTCGAGATATAATTAGGTATGCATTATGTCTTTATTTTCATAGCATGTATACCATAGATGAAACAGAAAGCCCTGCAATGTGAGGAATGGAAACGGTGTTGAGTGATTGGCGCAAGGGCACGGGAAAGGACTTAAACTTAATTAGGAACCTGACTTAAACTTAATTAGGAAATGAACACTGCCCTTTGACTCTTGTGCGTTTTATGTGCTTTAGTGCTGTGACACCTTCGTCACTGACGTTTCCACAAGTTAGGACAGTCGGTTCTTATTGCAGTGGCTGAGGATGTTATCCAAATATACGAAAAAATAGTTTGAATGTAGATTTACTTCTGCCACTGTTTGCCTCAATTAAGGCACTAATGAATGCACCTTTATTTAAACAATTGACCTGCTCAGAGCATTGTAAGTAATAAACTGAAATTTTAATGTCCCTAAATAATCCTATATTGATCGTTGAGAGCTAAATTCTAAAATTTCTTATTTTTTTATGAGTTTATGAAGCTGACCACTTTGGCTCTAGCACTGAGAGTTGTTGATCTGAAGAAAGATTAAGTTGTTGGTAATCCTTTACATCAGTGTTGTGCTGTTTTAATTGCTCAAGCGTTGATATTTATTTTCCTGTATTGGTCAGTTGATTGGAGCTTAAAAAGCTCTCCCTGTATGGGCCAGAAGTGTTCATGTACTCCATTAGTCTGCCTGAGGATACTCCATATAGACAGATGTGAGTGTAGAGTGTTAGGTAAACAATAGGATCAGAGATATGCCTTAGAAATGATATTCATACTTGTTTTCTGTAAATTGGCGAGAACATGGTAACAATAACAATGACATTTTGCATCCCTGGTTTTGCTTCTGCCAGGCTAAAACAAGAGGTGGCCCCAGCTTCCAGAAAACGTTTCGTTGTACTGGGGAAAATTTGTTATTCTCAGACTGATTGCTTGGTTTTTATATGCAGATGCATATTGGTGAATTCAGACCGTGGGTGGGAGAAGCATGGTGTTGAAAACAGTTTAGGAGACTAAGTATATAATCAAGAGAAAATTAGTATCTTAAAATAATTTCTTTAGGCCACTGGACAAAATCAATGTAAGTTTTTTAAAATTAGATTTTAATTGAACAGTGATGCGTAGCGGATGTCTGCGTTCAGCACCTTATTTTGTTAAAATGCTAATCATTAATCATTAAACTTTACCACAAAATATATTTCTATATAATGTCTTGACAGTAAATCTTTATATTTAGGTAGGTATTCGTTGTTCATATTTCCTTATTACCCCTGATTTCTGCATCATAAGTTACACTAAATCACTTTAAAAGACCCTTTTCGGCGTGTAATCACTGTTACCAAAATGCCAGAAACAAAAACTAAAATGCTAGTTTGCCATTGTTAGAAAAATTTAAGTTAATCCTTGACTAGAGTGTGGTACTCAATAGAAACCAGACGTAGCTTTTCTGTACTTGCCTTTGATTATAATCTGTACACGTTTTCCTGGGATTAGGTACGGTGCCGCATTTTTAAAAGTACCGTTTTGAATTGTACATCCCTGTACCTGGGTGGGTGCGTGTGGATGCGAACACGTGAATTTCATAGGCATTAACATGCCCCAGTGCACGCTCTCCCCCTGTTGTCCTTGTCGCCATCGAGCTTCAGAACAACTTCATGAAAAATAATCAAACTTTTGTTTCCAGCATGCGCAGCTGTTTGTTCGGTGACGCACAAGTCGAGTACCACATTGTATATGCACATGTGGGAGAGGTATAGTTGACAGATCTATAATTATATACATTTTCTTATTTGTTATTTTTAGAACAATTTTATGATCCATTTGGTCCAAGGGTACTCTTTCTATTTTGTGCGGAAGTCGTGATGCATATTTGAGGAATTCATTAAAAATTGAATACATGGCACATGTCTGAGGCACACGAACTGGTGGTCATATCAATTCTAAAAATCACAAAAGCTGAAAATGACAATGGCAACTGTATATCCAAAAGTAATTTTCCATGGGTAAGAAACTTCCTGAAGATTTCAGGAATATGATACTTTAAAATTTGGAGGCTAATATACATGGATGCCGTAATGCAGTGACCAAGCAAATAATGTTAACACTATAAACTTGGATGCAGTCGTGCAAAATGTGTCATTGATCCAAGTTGTCTGTGTATTTAGTTAATTTAGAGGTTTTTACCATGTGATTTATGGATTTGTATCTAAAATATTGTTTCAATATCTTTTACTAAATCAGTCTTTTGCTCCGAAGAGCTCTCTCCCTTTTAATTTTCCTCAGCCTCTTCTGTTAGAAGCTTCTTTTACTTCTCAAAAACTGAGGAAAACACAAAAACTAATGATGGTAGTTTTAATAATGAATTGTTGTGAAAAGTGTACTGTAACAATAGTGTTTAAAGGTTATTTTCCTAAGTTACATAAACCTAATCATTTGGGTGGCTGTTTCTTTGCATTAAGGATAGGACTTGTTAGTGTAGATGTAGGATGTCCTTGTAATTGCAAAATCACTTTTTCACACTTTCATAAGTGGTAACAATCACATTGAGTCCTTTTCACATAAAATCTCACAAACTAACATAGGATCATAATTTTAAGTCAAGATGCACTAAATACAATCTAATAAACCCTGGATTTCCCCCATTTACGTGAACCAGCCTTAATAGATTAGAATATTGAAAAGCATACCAATATAGTTATTGATGTATTACTTCTATAAATTTAGTTAGATGCTCATCCCACACTGTACTTTCACGTCTTTTACATGTCTAAGGTTGTGACGCTTTTATTTTATCCTCCTTTTCTATTTACATTTTAACTTCAACCAAAATAATGCCAATGTTAATGGTGATAACTTTCTGCAATGGTTACAAAATGATGAAGAGACAAATGTATTTGGAACTTTTAAAACCACTTTTTAAATGTGTTCCCCCCCCATACTTTTTATAGCTTAAGTAGTGCTGATTTTCCTACTCGTGCTACTGTCGGTGTTGAAATACACTTGGTGGAAGTTAAAGAGGGGGAAAAAAAGAATTGTAAGAATTTCAACGTGAGGCACAATACTGTTCAAATAATTGCCCTAATGCATTGGACTTTCTAAGGCGTTGAGTAGGAATATTTTACCATCTCTTTTTGTAACGTATAGGAAATTTGTCACAGGCCGATGGGATTTCTCCATCTTTCTGGTGAAAATGGCTACCAGGCCTAGTTTTCGACTTCCTATTTGTCTATTTTTGGCTTCTGCTCTCGACTAGTTAATGTTGAAATTGCCTTGTCTGGTTTCTGTTAAGCCTTGGACACAGGCCGTATGGCCGGTCAATTATTTTTCTTGTGGCAGTAAGCGCGTCCTGAAAAATGTAACCAATACTACAAACTCAATTATAAAGTTTAATTAATGCATTCCACATAGGATTTTTTTTTTTTTTTTTTTTGGTGTTGATTGTAGTGTTTGATATTCAATATTGATGTTGCTTTACTCATTTCCCTATCCTGGCCTGACAACCCTTCACGGCACTAGACCAGAAAACTCATCACCCTGTGTAATAGTGTTGAACTAAAATTGATAGTTTTAGAACGAATCCCCCCCCCTCCCACTAACACTGCACCATGTTGTAGTTTGTTTATTCTTTTTGTATCTATTGCGATTGGAACAGGTACCTTTTAAGCTAACATGTGAGCTGCTTATTTTGGATCAATGATACTGCCAGAACTACTCAAGAACTTGTTCAGTGAAGCATAAAAATAATTATCAATGTTACTATTGTATTGCTACAATTACTGTTATGATCCTTATTAGTTGGCTAATTTTGAGCAACAGATCGTTTTGGTAAGCTTTTAAAATTTCATTTTTGTTGTATGGTTGTGGTCTTATTTCACAACGAAGGGCTTGACCAGAGAGCGAAGCTGAAAGAAAAGAGCAGAGTTTGCAGTCGTGTTTGTACGATTGGGAAGTGACATACAGTGCAGAAATAAAATTTATTCTTTTAGTAATATGGCCTGCTTTCTTTTTTAGTGTAATTACTGATTTATTACTCTTTAGCTGGGAATTTATTTTTATTTTTTATGGAACATTAATTGCCACAACATGCACAACTTAATTGCTAGTATTTAACGACAATAGCTTTAAGTTATCAGAAAAACTTTAATAGCCTAATGTCACATTCTTATCGATACACCCTGCTTGGATCCATATAAACTTATAAACAGATGACATAACTGACTTATGAACCTCTATGAGGATATCCTAATGACAAGAAGTCATTCAACCAAAAATGACATGATCTGAGCTGAATTGGTCTGAATGGAACCGGCACTTTAAACATACTTTAAAACTTAATGTACCAAAACCAGTACTACTATACAAACTGACATACTATGCAAAGTTGGCACCAATACTGTGTCTTATCTGGACTCCACCTTCGTAAGTGGTAGAAGAACAGCAGCACGCCGATATTACATACATTTGAAATGATCAAAGCCTCAATTTACAGTTTCAATTGATTTCGGGATATTAACTTGAGCATTATGGTTATTACCAACGTAAACCATTAGCCAAAAGGTAGACATTACGTAGTTAACAGGTAAACACAAGTTTCACATTTTAATATTACTGGAGGCGTAGGCATTTATTCTTAAACGACCATAAAACAGATAACCAAGAAAAATAGAAAGTTAACTGAGCGACGGTCGCAGCGTATCAGGCCAGCTAACTTGCTAGCTCGCTACCGTTGTAGCTAAATTTAGGTATAATGGCATACCGTTAGCAGATATTGTTTGCTATCTGTAAGTTAGCAAAAACAAAAATAATATAATGGCAGGTAAATATTATTAGGAAAAATTCTAAACATAAGTTTTTTTTTTTTTTTTAAAAACCTGTACACCAATCTTAAAAATACGGATACACAGAGTTAGGCCGAAATTCTATGCAAACCAACTTTATTGTTCTCCAGCTATAAACAGTCATCGCTGCTCGGTCTGAAATGGCGCTGCTGCAGCGCGAGTCTCTGTGTTGTTCAAAAAGAAATTGATTCGCGGTGTTACCTAAGCGGGTTTTTTCGTTCTCTGATTCTCAGACCCGTGGACCCGAACGCTCCCAGACTCCCTCGAACAGTATACGCAGTCGAAAAAATAATATTGGCTACTATTGGAGAATAATTTGCTTCCTTTGCTTAGGCCGAAGTGAGCCCACGGTACACAGTACGGACACAGACTGCTTGACACGCCTAAATTGGTGTCAATTTCGACTCGGTAGGTTTGGCTGTGTGTATTTTGTTTGGTGAAATGATCTTATTCGGTCACCTTATGACTATTTAATTATTTTTGAAATCTTAAATCTAACGAAAAGAAGAATTCGCGTCTATAAAAATAAATCTTAAAGATAAAAATAAAGCTAGTGGTGGTTGTTTCTCATGTCAGGGAATTAACTTGGCAGGTACTCGCAAAAACACCCGTGTTCACTAGAGAATCTCGTAATTCTCGTATAACTACCTTGGTTTCTATAACTTAAGTTCAGTTAAGTTATTCTATGACTAATGGAATAGAACGAATCAGCAGTAAAATCGGACACAAAACGCCTTTCAACTAAATTGCTTGCTAGCTAGCTAACGTTAGCCAATAGCAACTACTAGTCTGTATTAGTCGTTGCTTAAATGACTTAAATAATTGAGTCGATATTAAATAGTTTTATAAGAATTCCTATGCATGAATTATTGATGAGTGAGGAGACGCCGGTTTGTAGGCGAGTTCTCGCCATATGATAGCCTAGCTACCTACTACGGTTGAAATGTAGTTTTCATCATTCGGTTTGTCACCGCTCACGGTGTATGCTCTCCTCACGATCCACGTTCATGATTAAATTAGCTGGCCATCCAACTGACTGTCTACATGTTAAAGTAAATAAAATAGTTTCCAGCAGACTGGTTATCTGTGCTCTGTCCATTAGCTCTTTGTAAACCGCTGCAAAATTGAGGACTGCTGAAAGCACCTTCCACCTCCTACAAAATTGGAACCAATTTTAAACGTGGTGCACCACGGCAAATTATGCTGCGCGAGTTAACTGAGGTGACGTAATAGCTGTTAAAATTAGAAGGCTAGACGCTAATGACGATTATAGATAAATGGATATTTAAAGATTTTAACAAAAAATATATATTTGTTACAACTACCTTAACTCTTCATAAATATGGATTTTTAATGTTTAATTTGGATACCTCAGTTTTTGATTACTGATGTTTTTAATTTGTGAAATTTAGTTATTTTAAAATAATTATTTTCTGTTTAATGGTTTTTCCTATATGTATATTGGATACTTTGTGTGTGCTGTTCATTTTGTGTATACTCTCCCTGTTTGATTTTGTTAATCAGTAAATGCTGTATCTTGGAATATTTTAATTGGTATCCGTTCCCCTTTCCAACAGACACAAGACCATGATTGACAGAGCGTGGTCACTGTGAGAGCGGAAGCCACTATAACCCAGATCCGGACTCTGCTCTTCAAAATCCTGTCGTTGTGTTTAATAAGGGTTAAGTTCGGCATAAGGTCTGACCCTATCTTTCCTACTGAGATACTGGATTGTAATATAGTATAGGGCAGAGCATTTAAACACAGTCCAGGGTATCTCTTCCAGTGATCATGGCATCAGTGCCAGTATACTGCTTGTGCAAGCTGCCCTATGATGTCACTCGTTTCATGATTGAGTGTGACATCTGTCAAGACTGGTTTCATGGAAGGTAATGCAATGTATTATTCTTTGTTTCAGTATTTGTATTTAAACATTGCTTTTACGATTATGGTTTTTGTGGAATGTTAATTAAAATGATTTGTGATGAATGTCGTAAGCATGTTTGAATTGCGGGACGCTATGGATAAACGGCTGTTCTCTCCGTAGTTGCGTAGGTGTAGAAGAGGAAAAAGCTGCCGACATTGACCTGTATCACTGTCCCAATTGTCAGGTGACACACGGCCCCTCTGTTAGTAAGTAACCCTATGTACGCTACCCTTCCTGGCCTGGTTTTAGTTTTTTTTTTTTATTGTTTCCAGTTTCTCTCTCTCTGTCTGTCAGCATGCTCGTGTATGATGTCTGAGATGCTGTACGTTATACTAAGGGGAAAAGCGTGCACGCAAAATAGCAGGTTGAATTGAAGCAGCAAGTCTGGCCAGAAGCCCTAACAGAAATATACTATACACTTTACATTGTCTTTCTGTCTGACGTTCAGTGCGAAAGCGGCGCGGGGCTCACAAACACGCTGAATCGGCGGGTGGGACGAGAGACACCAGTCGCCCGGTGAAGACGGGCAGCTCTCAGTTTGTCCGGGAGTTGCGCTGCCGGACTTTCCCCAGGTGATACCTCCCCTTCCCGACCGCTGTACCAGTATCCCAGGTAATGCAGACACCCTCGCGTCAACCCGTCTTTTTGCCCCCGCTGTCCGACAGTGCGGACGAGGTGCTGCTGAAGCCCTCGGGAGCCCAGCTGACCGTGGAGTTCTTGGAGGAGCGCTCCTTCAGCGTACCTGTGCTGGTGCTGAGGAAGGACGGGCTGGGCATGAGTCTGCCCCCTCCGTCGTTTGGCGTCTCCGACGTTGAGCATTATATAGGTGAGCCTAGCGCCTCACGCTCAATTTCAATGATGTGATGTTCTGTCTGTGCGTTTGCCTATCATTAGTATCCATGTTAAAAGTTTGTGGTGTGCCTTTATCCAGGGGCGGAGAAGGAGATTGACGTGATAGATGTGTCCCGCCAGGCAGACCTGAAGATGCGCTTGGGGGATTTTGTTCAGTATTACAACAGCCCAAACAGAGACAGAGTGCTCAATGTCATCAGCCTGGAGTTTTCGGAGACTAGGTACCCAAGATGGGTTTCGGGAGATTATTGTTTGATCCATGGATTGATGCAGGAATATAGTGCAGAGTTTCTCAGTGATTAAATAATGGAATAATTAATTCTCTTCAATTATATTTTCCATTTTCAAAGGTAATGACCCCTTTGAACCAGTAACCCAAGCTTTGTTTTCAGAGGGTTTAACGTGAATTCACCAGAATTCTTTGTCGTCTAACTGTATTTTCGAGTCCTATTGAAATGCTTATGCAATTTTTTGCTTTTATTGTTTAAATCTGAAACCATTTGTCAGTGCTACAGAGTTAGTTTTGCTCTAATATGCGTTGCAGCTTAATGTATTGTCATGTAGATAAAAGTCTCAGGTACTCTCCTTTTATTCTCTCTTCGATAGGCTCTCTAATCTTGTGGAGACTCCCAAGATCGTGCGAAAGGTTTCCTGGGTGGAGAATCTTTGGCCGGAGGAGTCCGTCTTTGAAAGACCCAATGTGCAGAAGTACTGCCTGATGGGGGTGAAGGACAGCTACACAGACTTCCACATTGACTTTGGGGGAACCTCTGTGTGGTACCATGTACTTCGGGTGAGAGTGATGGGAAGACGGGGAAGTGAGAATGGGATGAAGTTATATCGAGTGATGGAAGGAAGAATGACGTAGAGCTACAGATCCGGTGGTGGAACGAATGGGTGGAATGGGATCTTGAGGCAGTAAAAATGGCCACGCTAAGCCGGTTGCCAGTGTATATCTGACTGGAAATGCTGATCCACAGAGAGTGAAATTGGTCGTCAAATAAAAGCCTATTTTGGTCATTATGTCTTTGTGAAATTCTGTCCCTCAGGGAGAGAAGATTTTCTACCTGATCCAGCCCACCCCAGCCAACCTGGCCCTATTTGAGCGCTGGAGCTCCTCATCCAACCAGAACGAGCTCTTCTTTGGTGATCAGGTGGACATGTGCTACAAGTGCTCTGTCAAGCAGGGAAACACCCTCTTCATACCCACAGGTAGCCGGACCCGGCCCTATGGTGGGAAGGGATGTTCGTGGATTGTGTAGTAACTTGGTGTCTTAATTGTCCAGGTCTTCTGTTGGATCCCTCAGTCTGGATAGACGGGCAGGGCGTTGTGTGCCTCTTTTACCTGATTGTCTCTCTCTCTCAGGATGGATACATGCTGTGCTGACCCCTGTAGACTGCCTGGCATTTGGGGGGAACTTTCTCCACAGCCTCAACATTGACATGCAGCTCCGGTGAGACGGGATATGATTAATAGGCTAATTAACATTTTAGCAAAAATGTACAAAATCTATTACCTGTAAATTGGTAAAAACAGTTTTTGCTCATGTGCTTTTCTTTAATGGAGACCGATGGTTAAATGAAGGGGGGGGGATTAAAAAGCATATTTATCAACATTTGTCAACATTAATCAGAGTAGTTTTCAGCATGACTAGTTAAAACATGTGAGGTAAGTTAATCGAAACGCAAAATGTTTATGTAATTGGAGACCATATGCTGAGTTAGAGGGCGAAGCACTATGGTATTTGTTAGGGTTTTAATGCTTTTTTCTTTTTTTTCTTTTTTCCATTTTGTCTATAAAACCCTGATGGTTTCTTAAAAACTTGCCATATTTGGCAGGATTGCCAAAGGATCGCCTGCCATGGTGCCAATTGACCACTTGGTGGTGCTATGGCAAACAATTGAAAATACAAACTTAGAAAGCATAGAACGCTTGACCCTTGACTTGGATCCACAAAACTTGGTACAAAGTTTCCTCTCCTCATAAGGGACAAAGTTGCTTCAGTGACCCGCCATATAAGTCCGCCATCTATTTTTATTAAAATGCTTAAACTGCCGGGGAGGAGATCGTTTATCATATCGACATGGAACTTAATTAATGTGTTGTGTAGACGCTCCACAAAATGAGTTGCGTTAAAAACACAACCGCAGTTAGCTATATTTATATATATTTTTACTATATTTGTGCGTGATTAAAAATGTGATAACCAATGGGAATTATCGACACAAACTTTGGCACTAGTTCTCATGGTCATACATAAAAAAACTTTGCTGCCATGAGTAACAAGTATAATTGCAATGTTTTGTGCGCCATTGAAACGCTTCCTAAACCGTCTGATATACAGACGCATAACACTGATTTGTTCCTTCGACATGCTTAAGTTATCAAAAGATTACCACGTTGTATTTTTGATTTATTATGAAGCACTTTAAAATATCCTCCGAGACCCATTTTTCGTATAGGACCCGTATTAACGGTCTTATTTATAGGCAGTAAGCCAATAAATGTTTAGCATTTGCGCGTAGTATGCAAATTAGGTGAAAAAAATGACAACTATTTGGAATATCAGCGTAAAGCTTGGTGTTCATGCGTACCGCACAACGAGTTTCTCCCGTGACGTTGTCACTGACTCCTTTGCGTTTTGCGGCTTGGCCCCCTTCCCTGCTGCTTGCAGCTGTGTTTAATAATGGGCTCCTCTCTCGGGTGGGGGCTAAGGGCTCTGCTGTTTTCCTGTTTCCTCAGAGCGTACGAGATAGAGAAGAGGCTAAGCACTGCAGACCTATTCAAGTTCCCCAACTTTGAGACGGTGTGCTGGTACGTGGGCAAGCATCTGCTCGACACCCTCAGAGGTGAGACCTGCTGAAGCAAAGGGCGTGGTGAGGGTGGTTCGCCGCAGAGTCAACGCGCGGCACGCACGTTGGTTTGTACAGAACGGGACCGGTTGGGCCTTCCTGTGTTTATTTGATCGGATGCGTCCCATCCATCTGCAGGCCTGAGGGAAAACCGCAGGCACCCCGCAACCTACTTGGTCCACGGAACCAAGGCTCTCAACAATGCCTTCCGATCCTGGACACACAAAGAGGTCTGGGCTCCGTCGCTCCGCTGTTTGGGCGTTCATCGTGCATCATGTCTGAAAGAGAGCGTGTGTGGCGGCGAGAGTGTGAGTGACAGGGCGTTCTTGCGTTTCCAGGCGCTGTCTGACCACGAGGACGAGATTCCTGAGACCATAAAGACGCAGCAGCTGATTAAGGACCTAGCCAAGGAGATCCGCTTGGTGGAGGGGAGGGGACAGAGTCAGGTAGGCTGTCCTGAGAATTGCTCCACCTTGATGAATCGAGAGTCCAGTTAAGATAAAAACCAGGGTATGGGTCTTAAAATCATACTTTCATCAGTCATAGATAAAGAGAATTGTTCGCCAATGATCTGATCAAAACGGAATACAAAATCTTTATATGTGGAACATATCTTTTCGTTGCATAATAACCACCATCTTGGCTGTTTGCGTTCATTTTCATGTTGGTTACGGCTTAATACGTTAGCTTTGTATGAATATTTCACCATAAATCGCTATTTATAACACAAGTTTGACTTTTGTATTTGAATTTGAAAATTTCTTATTAAAAATGTTATTCCGTTGCCATGTTGTTTACATTAATAATGAATCTATAAGAGAGCTTCGTCAAAGGCTGTTTTCAGTTCTCAAATCTACATTTTGTGGAGTTGACCTAATTGTGCTGGTGGTGACATACCTTACTCGAGGGTATAAAAGCAGGTTTCCATCTGGGATTTGAACTCCCTGACTCATGGGTCTGAAGTGCAGTGCTAGAACAAAGGTACCACGTGCTCAACGTCTGCTTGATGCCAGTGTGTCTTGTCTAACGCTGGAGTCTGTCTTGTGAACTCCCTTCAGGAGATCTTCCAGCAGAACCTGGGGAAGACAGGGGCCTCTTTTGGGGGCTCCCGCGGCCTGCCTTCCGCCCACCTCGGCGCTCCAGTGATTGGCCCCCACTCTCCCGGCCGCCCCCCCGGCAGGAAAAGAGGCCCCAAGCCCAAGGAGAAGGCCGGGGGAGGTGGCGGTGCTGGGCCAATGGGGATGAAGAAGAAGGGCAGGAATGGCAGAGAGGGCCAGGCCAAGGGGGGCGCCGGAGAGCTGGATCTGCTGGAGATCCACACCAAGCACACACTGAAGAAGTACCAGCCAGGGAGCAAGGGCAAGAACAAGGTAGCACTTGGATTGACTCAGTCGTTTTTCCAACCTCCAGAATCCCATGAACATTCACAGGTCGATGGGAAGAAACATTTCACGCTGGTTACTCGTAGGTTTTTTTTTTTTTTAGTTAGCTACCCTCTGTACTTTGTAAATTAATATTACTTGCCTGCTGTGTATCCCACTTGTGAGAGCAGTCGGTGCACACCTTTTCCACAGCCATAGTAACCGTGAAGAAATGGGCTCCCAGAGAGATTGCTTATAATCCATAAATTATAAACTATGAATCTAATTACAGGCATAGGTCAGTACTGAAGAGAAAAATCAACACTTGCTTTTGCTGGTTGTCTGACGCATGTCATCCCATTGACTTTTAGTGTTGGTCTGCGGAGCAGGTTAAACATGACATTACGAAAGCACATTCCATGACCTCTCCCTCTCTGTCCAGCTGGAGCTGCCTGATGCCTGTCTCGATGACCTGGAAGGGAAACTCAAAAAGGGAAAACTGAAGCTGGTGCTGACCAATGGAAAAATAATAGGGTGAGAAAGAGTCGGCTCAATAACGTATCTGTTCTGTTTGGATTCTTCAGTCAATTATTAAAGTACTGTAACTTCCAAAAGTGCTAATCATTGCCTCGACTGCCAGTACACACGGCGAGGGTGAGGAAGTTAGGATTGTCTCCTCTAATCCTCGTCGCCTTCCAGCCAGCCGAGCTTTTACACTCTACAGGCTACACTCTACATGAGAGAGCGGTTCAGTGCCCGTTAGAGGAGAGGCACGTCCCTCTCGGTTGCACTGCCAGCCTGCAGGCCCCTGTGAAGTCGTTAGGAGACGTTCATTAACAAGGATCCGTGGGACCGATTTTGCCCACCAAGTCACAATTGGTTTAATGACGTGATCTGGGTTCAAACCGGAAAACTCTAGCTCGTAAGGCTCAGTCTGCGCTCTGCAAAGCACCTATACAGATTGAGCCAATCGAGAGGCAATATGCAGCTTTTTAACCGCATTCTCTTTTTTTGTTCCTTTGTTGCTTTTCATCCCGACAGGAAGAAGGGTGGTCGGTCGAGCAGCTCTGGTGGGGGGTGTGGCCTAGGTCAGTTCCAGCCCTTGATTGGGCAGGTCAGAGGTATGGGGAGTGCCGCCGTCTCCGACTTCGAATCCGAGGATGAGCTGCAGATTGACGAGACGCCGCCCCCTCGTCGTCGAACTCCTGCTCAGCACAAGAAGAGACTAACTGGTGGGGCACCTGAAATCGGCCTCGCAGCACACACACACACACACTCACAGCATTTCTGTTTATACCCTACATAAATATGCTGTAACTGAACATTCTTGATGCTGTGCTAATGCACTAATGCAATCAAAGGTTAAGAATTTGCATTATTAATATTATTGTGTTAAGAATTTGCATTATAGTAACTGAATGATGCCTGCAGTTTTCTCTGCAAGTGCTCTGCGTTTTTTTTCCTCTGCAAGTGCTCAATATGCTAATGTGATTAAAGGCCTTGTTGGCATTTGTCCGTTTTTAATACACGTCTCGCTACTTAAAATACGAGCCCGTTTGCTACATATGAATGTATAGTTTAGTAGAGATTATCCGTAAAAGAATTAAATGTATGTGTGCGCCACTGTTGTCCGTGCATGTGTATACACTCAACACACACTTGCCTGGTGTTCCCTTCACTACTGTTTATGTCTTGTCTCTAGCTATATGTGTACTGTATGCTATTGTCTTCACATGTACTGCCCCCTGCAGGTCTCCCGAGGAAACTCCCCCGGGCCAAGCCTTGTTCTGACCCACATCGTGTTCGAGAGCCAGGAGAGGTGGATTTTGATATTGAGGTGAACTGGACTGCTTCCATTTTCTCCTCTCGCTGACAGTTTCCTGACCGCTTCTACTGCTCACAGATTCCGTCTTCTCCTCTCGCTGACAGTTTCCTGACCGCTTCTACTGCTCACAGATTCCGTCTTCTCCTCTCACTGACTGTTTCCTGACTGCCTTTACTACTCGCTGCGTTCATCTAATCGCCTCTCTTTGTAGTTTTCAGATGCTGTTTTCCCTGCTGTAAAATGTAGCATTTAGTATTTTTATTCTACTTTAGTTTACATGCTTTGCCTGTGCAATATTTTTTATATCCACACGTCGTTTCAAATGTATTACTTGCCCAAGAGTATAGAGTGTAGGGCAGGGTCAGGGGGTTGGTGTGGGCTTAAGGTTTTTATGGGAATGCTGCTGTTTTGGCTCTGCACCAGGAGGACTACACTACGGACGAGGACTCTGTGACTGCGCACGGCGTGAAGGTGGGGGCCGGGGGCATCCTCGACTTGCTGAAGGCCAGTAAACAGGTCGCGGGGCTGGACTCCTCCCACAGGTACCATTCGCGTGGTCAGGCTCTCTCCATAGGTGGCCTGACGCGGTGTACTGGGTCAGATCTTAAAACCATCCGTTTTTAATATTCAAATGTCCAGTCCATTTTAATTATGCCTTAAACATATACCCCGGATCTGCAACTTTTTCCAAGTGTTGAAGCAAGCCGTTTGCTGCGGGTTAACCCAGTTCACCAGTCTTTTCAATGGGTAACACACAAACCAAGCCTAAACTGAAAACCGTGGAAGTGGCACGGCAGCCCAGAAGAACAGGCCCTTCATTTTAATAGATTCTGTACCCTTTCAGAACAGTATTTAAAAAATCAATTATTAAATCAATAAAGTAAAATAAAGATTGGTGTCAAGTCGCCCAAAAAATCTTCTGTTAAGCGTCAGAAGAGCGTCGTGACAACAAAACAAAGGGAAGCTGGATTGGCGATAACGTTTTCTGTTGACCTGGTGAGAACATCAGAACATGCACAGTTTGTCCACTCCGCTGCTCAGTGGGCGACTGACCTTGGCGTGTCCCTGGATGAGCGGCCTTGGATGAGTACCGCGCGCTAGCTTGGCCAAAGACATAGTTAATTACTGCATTAGGAAATGCCATGCTGAAATATTCTACTCAGAACAGACTGGGGAATGGCGTGTCCCTGGATGAGCTGTCTGGGATGAGTATCGCGCGCTAGCTTGGCCCGAGACACAGTTAATTACTGCATTAGGAAATGCCATGCTGAAATATTCTACTCAGAACAGACTGGGGAATGGCGTGTCCCTGGAT
>JAOVYW010046691.1:0-25088 GCA_025775045.1 Hiodon tergisus
CACACACACACACACACACACACACACACACACACACACACACACACACACACACACACACACACACACACAAGAATTGCATGTTCCAATATCACAGCCTGGGGCCACACCCTCGAGTCCTAGGAAATCGTCCAGAGTGGAGCAAAGGACAGCCAAGCTAGGGGGGAAGCTCGTTGGGCATATAAGTGTAGTTCCACTAATGGTAACCGCACTCAGGTGCCAACAATTATAGCCTTTAAAGAACCGGAAGTGCTAGCTCAAAAAGAGTGAAGGTCAAGACTGGAATGGTCTGTGGTTGGTAGTTGTGTTTTGGTTGAGGGTTTTGTGGTTTTGATTTGGAATTTGAAGGCATAATTAAGTTTAAATGTTTGAAAATATGGTTTTCCCCAATATGAGCATTTTTTTTCTTTTGAGTCTCTACCTCTTTGGTGGTTTAAATGCCAATAAAAAGGCGTAAACCCCTATGTCCTATCTCCAGCCGCTTTCAGACTACGCATGCACTGGTGTGCCACACAATACTTGAAGAAGATTGACTCCATGGCTCTACTTCCCATGCAATTAATTTTTATTGGCAAATGCTCTGTTGTCCTTTTCACATAACATTTTTGTTATTTATTCATTTATTTTTACCAAAGCAAGTGTATCATGTCATGCATACACAAAGTCCATTATACTGACAATAATGTAGTTATGATAACATAGAAAACATTCAGAAAAATGTTTACCTTAATTTGAGCATTTCCAATGATTTGGGTACACCATTAATACTTTTACAATGTAAATTTGATTTGAAAAAAAAAAACAGGAAATCTTTTCAATCAAATGTCTATGAAATAATAATGATAGTCTCTCTTTCACTCTGTTTCTATAATGTATATAATGTTTTATTAAAAATAGTACAAGTTGTGGGGATCATGACAGCAGGGATCATTCTCAGATAAAAATCCAGACTAAATAGTTTTCAAATGTCAAAAAGACACATGCTGAAGTTTTATTTTGTTGGTCAAGATAGAAGGAAACCCAGCTAACTCCAGCTCCACACCATCCATATATATATCAATGTGTAAAATCACTGCTGCTAAAGGGCAACTCACAAGCTAGCTAAGGCTGTTACAAAATCAAAACTTTGGCAACTCGCCAATCGCAATTTAGTAATAATATTTATAGCTTTTTTCTTTTTTATGAATATAAATAGAATACGGTCAAAAAAAGAAGGGAAAAAAATGCTATAAAATACTATTTTATTAAATGCGATTAGCTAGTTGTCAAAGTTTAGATTTTGTCCCAGACTAAATAAACCCTTTATTGAGAGGGTCAAAGTATAATAAGTAAAGAAGCTTAGAGGTTAAATATGTTTAATATTAAAACATGCATATATTGAATATGAATACTAAGACACATTTTATCCATTAAGCTTTTAAAAAAAAAGAAAAAAAGATGCAGATAGTCTTTTAATGGAAATAAAACAGATCTACTTCATTCTGGCCACTAGAGCTGTAACCAACATGAACAGGACCTGGATTATTGGCAGTGCCACTTCTTTCAACTATTTCAGTTCAAGCCCCAAGTTCCTACGACTTATCCATTGTTTTATTAATTATGTCATTCTGTGAAAAATTATGCATATCATGCGAGGATAATAATATTCAGTGCAAACATTTGTCCATGTTTAAGTGAAAACTATCATATAAAAAAAAAAGATTTATAAACTTCATTCTTGTTAAAAGGCATTTAAAGGATACAGCTCATTCGCAAATTATGATGGACTGCTAAATTGGTTTTAAATTCCCAAAAACCTGAAATAGGTCTTGGAGTGTTTTTTTGTTTGTTTTTGTTTTAGTTTTTTTAAACATTGTAACAAGTTGACTTAAAATGACGAAAAATCACTATTCTGCAGTTGGTGTTGCAGTTGATCTGACTTGTTGAGCAAGACAGTAAAGCAATCTAGATTATAAAATAAAGAAAGAAAGAAATAGCAATACAAAACAACATTGTTTGATGTAATCTTTGTATTTTTTTATGAAATGGTATATTTGCTTACAAAATTCCATAATACAATCTGTGTGTTAATATGTGTACTACATGTGACAATGATAATTCTCTCACAGTAAATACTGCTTTCTTGCCTTGCTGTGCTCCTGTGTCTGTTCATTTATTTCTTATTAAAATTTTTGAATATAAACCTTCACTATTTTATCGCTTACAAAATCTTCTTTGTCCCATATGTATTTTTTTTCAACTTTATTTCTTACAAACATCAGCAAAAAGAAGTAGGGCTTCCCATTCTCATACAAGCATTCATCTATGACAGGACAGTGCCAAGTATTTTGATTATCTGTACACGTAATCCCATCTCAGATGTCATGGTACAATAATTTTCTTTCTAAAAGACTGTACGACAGAAATGTAATAAAAATGGATTTGGCCACTATCAGTTTGAGAATTTGAAAGATAAGATTCATGTATTGAATATGTATTAAATAGGCATTTCAAACAATGGGTGCACTGCTATGAAATCTGATTGTAAATTTTGTATCACAGTACAGCACAACGGTCATTGTCATTCATCCGTAATAAGAAATCTATCATTTAAATAACATTGAGATATCGATATATTATTTTGATGGTAGTTTAATAGAACTTAACAATGTTTTAATTTGTGTATTCTCTGAAGCATTTGATGACAATCTGTTACTGTAGGGTACAGTATATAAACAATCCACCACTCAAAGGGCAGACATCATTTGAGTTGATTCAACTAAACAATTCACACTCTCTTCGTCAAAACATTTACCGATTGAAAGTGCATAAGACATATGTATAGAGCAGAGGTCGCAAACTGGCGTCCCGCAGACGTATTTTGTTAGGCCCGCACAGTGTTTAAAAAAAAATTTATTCGTTGTCAAACATTTAAAATTCGCAAGATTTCACATAAGATTTCCAGCTTCTCTTGAAAAATCGGAAGATCTGGCAACACTGGGCCTGCATTTTTAGACGGGGCATTCGCTCTCCAGTTCTCTAAAGTCTCCACCACTCCCTATTGTCTCCCCGATACTGAGGGCGCCATTATGAAACAAACCATAGTAAGAACTATGACCAATATACAGAAAAGATGCGAGATGAAAAATTAACTGAAAAAAGGACTGAAATTTTAAAAGGTTTTTTTTTAATGCAGATAAAATAAGTGATGTTGCTAAGAAACGCAGTTATGTATTAAGTGAAAAAATTGCGTGGGCATCAAAACCTTTTACAGATGGCGAGTTTATAAAAGAGTCTATTGAGTGCAGCAGAAATTATGTGTCCCGAACAGAAACAAGAATTTGCAAAAGTAAGTCTAACCGGGAACACTGTTGCTCAGCGTGTTGAAGATATGGCTGAGAACTTACAGGACAAGTTGCATGAAAAAATTAAATCATTCGTGGCTTGATGAATTGGATGCACAATATGGTAGTTTGCTGTACTGCACGGAGGTTAGGTGGCTTAGTCGGGGTGTGGTGATTCTAGCCATGTTCGGAAGTACCTACGTTTGTGAACAGCTGTT
Source organism: Hiodon tergisus (assembly GCA_025775045.1). Lineage (NCBI taxonomy): Eukaryota > Metazoa > Chordata > Actinopteri > Hiodontiformes > Hiodontidae > Hiodon > Hiodon tergisus. The sequence goes on from JAOVYW010046691.1 coordinate 3,542, forward strand.
TTCTATTATGAAATTGAATAAAAATAAACATCACTTCCAGTTAAAAGATTCTAGGCTGAATTTTGTACTGCACTTCGCAACGCGAAATACAAGACCTGACATTGACATGTTGGTGCAGAAGAAAAGGTGTCAGGTTTCTGGTTTCAAATCAAAGGAGTAACAAATTAAGAAATAAAAAATAAAAAAGTAAATATCTGTTTTTAAATTTGTATTTTTCAATTCCAAATTTAACATAGACTCTAATATCGTACATGGTTGTATTATGTTACGTGCTATGTATGGTACGTTAAACCACAGTTAAGTAAAAATAAAGAAAGTTTGATTGCAGTTTTGGCAGTTGATTTTTGTTACACCCGGTCCGCTTCACTCATTTACGTTACTTGACTGACCCCTGTAGGCATTTGAGTTTGCGACCCCTGGTGTAGAGGGTGTCTTGGGTATCTAAGTATTTGACTAAAAGATTCACATAGTATAACTATTGTTACCCTTATACCTGGTTTTCTGCATTTGCCTCGGAACAAAATATCCGATCGGAGGAATTCTTGAACACATACAATTTAATTCATAAGAAGGCATCTGTTTTTTTGTGATCGCTGATTTCACTGATCTTCATTAAATTACCCATTTCCCTTAAAGTTACGTCTACCTGTCTGTCTTGTTATCATTTGTGTTGTGTGCGAATGTCCATGGGATTATGTGATTATTAACCCACTTCTAAGCATTTAAATTTCTACTACAGTGAAAAAATGTAATTATTCTAATCTTCAAAAACTCTCTCAAAATAACTTCTGGTTGAAATAGATGTATATTTAAGGTATACAGTACGCAGATGTATTCTCACTTTAGTATTTTTAAACTTAATTAAAAATTCTATTTCAAATATAATTAATTCAGAACATTTTTTTCCCATCATATGAAGAACATGGGTATTCATTCAATTTTTCTTCTTGCCATTGAGATTTCATGGTCAACCTTAACAGGCTTACTTTTTCCTTCCAGTGATCTACACTGATTTTGGCACAAGGTAAGTACTTGAAGGTAACTCCTGAAGAGCAGGATGCAGGTCTTTGTAGATACTTTGTTTGGTAAAAAGTGGTCATTAGGAAAATCTGATTGATTTTCCTGTGAAGATCGTGACTAACCCTATATAACAATCTTGCGGTGTTAAATGTTCGTCAGGCCACCTGCAGTTTCATTGATGAATTCACATGTGGAAATTCTCTAATGCTTGATTGAATACAGTCAATTCGACTGGTAGACCATCTTTTTTTTTTAAATCATGTTGATTCAAAAAGAAAAGTAATCTTTATACAAGAGGATAAAACTACAGCAAAAAACATAATACTGTGAGAAAAGTGAACGTCGGAATTCTGATAATGTGTTCTGGCCCATGGTTTGCATGCTTTATGTTGAAGTGATACTCAGGATTGTACCATAACTTAAACAGAAAGAAAGAGATTATTGTTAGTTATATCAAAATTCTATAGCTCAGTATGAAGAGCAGCCACTAATGCTCAATACAGAAAATGACACTAATGGACACTTACTTCGCCAGTTAATGATGCAAGCAGCAATGATGAGTAAGCCTCCGACCAGGGAGACCAGAGATAGCAGCTTGGCCACTCTGCCTAAACGTCGAGCCCCATCCACATTGCCTTGTTGCAGACTGTTCCTTGACTGAGAGGATGACAGCTGTTGGTTTGTTTTCAGGACAGACATCACACACATAGACACAATAACCTTCAACTCACCATAATGGAGTAGGCAAATCCCACTATGTTGATAGGCCATAAAGGACAGAAGCAGGCCAGGATGGCTAGTATCAGGTAGTCCCTGGGCTTAGCCCCATCTCCTGTTCCATTTGTAGCAATGCTGGAATGGCGAGACAAAGATGGCCGAGGCGATGCTGTCACTTGTCCAAGTGACCCGGACCGACTCCCCACCCTAGCCCGACCGTTGAGAGGATGGGAATGGGATTTTGCATGCTGGTGCCGGGGAGGGGAAGACAAAGAGGAAGGGGGTGTTGTATCGACAGGGGTGGGGCAAATGCCATTGCCTGCAAAGGAGGAAAGGATGAGAAAAAACAGTATTGGTGGGAAACAAAAAAACATTTGTCTGTACATGACTTTTCACAAGATTGTTACAGCACCTCCTAAATGCTAATATAGTTGAATATTGATTGAATGGACTATAATGAATGTAATGACTTATGAACAATTTTATATATTCTAAACAGAGATATGCATTCAATTAATTCAAATGTGCACAGGTTGGTACTTATACTATTTATTGTAAAATTGTTAATAAGTACAAATATTTATTTGGGAAATTGAAAACCTGGGGGTCCTGTTAGGTGAACAACGCATTTTTCCTGTACCCTGCTTTCTTTGTCGCTTGCTAAAAAAAAATCTGCTGGAATGTATTTCCATGCATATCCTGACTATTATAGCAGCAAAACCGCAAATTCACCAAAGCAGTCAGAGGTAAATTATATAAATGATATAAGTTTGCCTCTTGGCGAAATGAAATCCTCTCCAGTACAGGATTAATAGGTACAAAAAACAACAACATTTCAGTGCAAGGCTTTAAAAATAAAAACTATTTAAGTAATACAAATAGATTGCGTTTACTGTTCTGCAGTTTCTTCTCGTTGACCACAGCCACTTCCTCTTTGGTCAGAACCGCTTCATGAGGTGCAGGGTATATGGCCGGGGAGGCAGGGTTAGGGCATGGGGCTAACTCTGAAACAGGTTGAAGAGATTGCTGTTCCTCTATCACAGGCTGGGAGGTGACATGGGCAGGGCTAGAAGGCTGCTGAATATCAACTACTTGCTGTGGTTTTTGTTGTTGTTCCTCCTCCAGTTCAGTGGTGACAGTGTTAGAGTCACGGGCTGGATGTGTACTGTTGGTGTTTAAAGCCATTATTGGAGAAATTTCCTTCTCTTCGGTCCTTTATATCTATGGTGAATAAAAATAAATTATTTGAAGATTAAAGTTCAATCTTCAAATGATCACCATTGGGTTATGTAGCTTATTATATTACCCTAATTTTCTTACAATCTACAGGCAGAAAACTATGTTAGAACCTTTAATAGCAAAAATACATGGGGATACAAACTAATAACAACCTGTTAACAAGTTTAACTATTGTTTTACAGATGCACCATTAGCATTGAGACATAGGTATGTGGCATTATGAATATGTATTTTTTTTTCTGAAACTGTACTATGCAACACAACATATGGTGATACTGCTCTCGATATAAGTTCATAAAAATGCAGCAATATGTATGGGAACATTTAGTTAAAGACAAATCCACAAGGAAGAAAGGGGGAAAAATAAAGAAAAGGCAAGAGATGCTTAAGATTGAAGATTATGAACAGGACAGGGTGGGGTTGGAGGATTGGACATTATGACCATTTTTAAACCAGTAACTAAAAATGTACAATCAAAATGTACCTAATTAAACAGACATTATGTCCCATTATGTATGCACAACTGTTTCGTTTTAATCAATATGTCTTGAAATGATGGGACAGGCAGGCACACACCCAATGCTACAATAACATGCAAACTCCACCACTACGTATAGACAAACACCAGGCGCACAAAACGTACAATAATATTTGCTATTCATACAAAACTAGACATCAGCATTTCCACACATAAATGTTAAAACCAATACAATTCTATATAATACATTACAAAACATTCAATCAAAGTAATAAGAACCCACCTTAATCTATCGATAGAAAAAAAACCGATATGTATGTGCTGAGAGGCACGCATTCAAATGTTCAATAAACAAAAAAAACTATTCACTGATCTCTGTTTTTCGAAATAAAACATTAGATATTTTTTAAATCTTCGAAATTTGTGTCAAGTTATTTACAAAGAAAAAAAAAAGCCTTTGTTCTCTAAAGCGTTTTGAAAAACGACCGCGTCTCGATTAAAATGCGATGCAGGTGTTGAATAAAAGACAGCACAGCCTCCCTTTCTGTGCCGAAATGGGAGTAATAGTACAAAAGAGTGATAGAAGAAATCAAGTAAATTACTTCGCGCAAGGAAGGGGGACCCGCAAGGTGTGGCGGCAGGGGGTGCGTGCTCAGTTTTCTCCCTGGTCCATTTCTGCCTGACACGCCTAGAAACATCCACTTTATACGTTCGCTATTTCCCAAATAAGATCAAATTTTCTTCGTTTCGCCCGCACATTTAAAACGTTAGACAAATATACACGAGTAACCATCGCAGTGTTATTAATAAGCAATATCATCAACGTCAAAGGAACAAATAACATAAACTTTAATTCTACCTTTTAAAGTGTAGTGAAGTCGGATACGTATGATCAAAGACGAAGCTAAATATTAAATAACACTCGCAAATATCATCCGGTAATTGTTTTAATGTCGCTATGTGCCTGGTTAACTCCAATGGTCTCTCATCGCAAATGCACGTTATTCCGTTATTTCAGTATTAGAATGATATTTTGATGCCACCGTGTGGCGAACTCCAAATATTGCACAAGTAGGTTGAAATTCTAAAACGTGAATTTCTATACCAAAGTATTAGTTATCACATGAAAGAAGCATGGAAACAAAACTTAATGTTCTACCAAACTGTAGAACCATCAATAAAATAAAATAAAAAATAAAAACAAAATATAATACAATCGTTTAGAGACATGGCAGGTACTTACAATAATAAAGCAATTATTTATAATATATAGACAATTATTTCACCCAGAGCATAGAATTCATCCTATGATCATCTGATCAAACAGCTGTACTGTAAGCATATAATGTAATAACAACAGCTAAGTAATGTTTTTATACTCATACACAATCCAAAAACTAACAACAAAACAAATGGTAAGCAATGACTTCGGCTGACCAGCAACTAGTAATACAATTCAAAGAAAGGATATTTTATACAATGAAGCAAATAATAAATATATACATATTTTTAATTTTAAAAAATAGTAATGTTTCTGCTTAATCTCCTGAAGTGATATAAGTTCCAAAAGGTGTATAAATTAGATAAATAAATAAATATGAATAAAACTAATTGTAATACTTTTTAAATAAAATATTAGGCTGGTACAGTCGTTCATCTTGTTTCACACACCATAAAACACAGCAAATGGATTTTCTCAACTCTTGCCATACAGCAGAAAAGCTGCCTAAAATGTTTCACCCCAGATGGGACTAAACCCAACAACCTGAGGCTTAGGAGACTAGAGCCTTCTCCATTATGCCACTGGGGGAACACACCAGAGAGGCTGGGTATTGGAAAGAACACACCACAAGATAGACAGTATCTCAGAGTTATAGTCTTAAGTAACTTGGTTTTTGCAAAGATATTGACCTTGCTCCATCAAAGTGCTTTTAGTGCCTTTTATTACTAAAGATTTTCTTTTCCCAATCTCAGGGTTTAAGGGAAACAATACCCCAACAAATGGATCAGGGTAAGGTCTGAATAGTTACCTCAGTGCCTCATCCATTAGAAGACACAACAAGGAGGCTGGGTTTTTGATAGAACACACCACATGATCAACAGTATCTCAGAGTTAAAGTTATGATTATTTTCAGGGGAAATAAAAATTTCAGGATTTATGTGTATTGTAGCAACAAACAATAGCAATCACCATGGCTGTCCTATAGAAGTGTTAGAGGATTATGGGCTCCAGCACCTGCACCACTCTGTTTGACAAAGAGACAATAAACTCATCACAAAAGCTTTAAAAATTAGTTAATATAAAATAAAGTGTTTGGTTTTCATTAGTAGGATCACTGTCTTTCTCATAGGAGAGGCTCATAGCTTGTATATCTCATAGCTTGTATGGCTCCCTGGGCAACCCCCCAGCCCAAACTGACAAACGATTAAAATAATAAATCACAATTAATCTCACGATTTTTCTGTAGTTAATCACAATTAATCGCAATTTTGTTCTCAAATGTACTCAAATTTGGCCCTAAATAAACAATTTTCCATTTAAAAGCAGTGTGTTATGTTAGTCATATTCTGTTTTATAGTAATGGAAAGAAACACAAAATAATCTGTCTCAGAATGTTTTAAAGCATTTATTTTTTAACCAAAGTTCACTGTAATTTAAAGCTTTTCATGCCTCCAATGTTAATAGGTCTACTTCCTGAGCGATGAAGTTGTCGTCTACAGTTTAAATCCCCAACATCGCTATTGCGTTCGCTATCGCGTTTGTTAGCTTGTTAGCTTGTTAGCTTGCAGCTCGTTGACTTATCCATTTGCCTCCTGCGCAAAAAACTCTAAAAGAGTAGGATGCTGCTGTCCAGCATTGCTAGCCCTCTCACTACTGCTGCCGGCTCTGTGTTTTGCTTGTAAATGATACTTCAGACAAAAATTCACCCTTACAGTAGCTGCAAATAACTGCTTTTATCCAAAAACCCATCTGTAAGGGTTTTGTAATAAAACTGGCCGTTTAAATGCCCTTTAGCAGCTTTCTCCATAATTCAAGCTTATTTAATTAACAAAGCTATATCTAAATTCAAGCAGTCTAATGACAAGTGCGAGAGCTTGGTGTTGTATTGTAACTATGGATGGTTCTAAGGCTCAAAAGAAAAATGTGATAATTGCGACAAAAAAATTAATGGCGTTAAGCATTTGAAATTAATCGCACACATAACAAGTTAACTTTAACAGCCCTATAATACAAAAATAAGACTCATAAATATCAAAAAGATGTAGCAAAGACAAATAGAAACAAATTTTGTACAAATCCTATATCACACAAATACACAAATAAAATAACACACTTCTAAAGAAGAGAACCTGATTGTTACACTCTTGCCCTTCAAACAAGAAACACGCAAACTAAATTGCACAACTGTCATCTAAGCCCTGACCTTCCTTGCCTTCCTTGATGCAAAGTCATCAATTACCTCATCATAAGTAATCTGCCCAGCAATTGCATGGTTAATACTGATGACAGCAAGGCCACTAAGGCATTCCTGTGACATGGTGGACCTCAGGTAGGATTTGATGAGCTTCAGCTTTGAAAAGCTCTTCTCTGCTTCAGCTACGGTCACTGGAAGAGTAAGACAAATTCTGAGAGCAGTCCACAAATTTGTATACATTTCTGAGAGCTCTGTTTTGTGTATAAATATCAGCAGCTCAAGCAGGGTCATGGTCTTCGATGGCAAGTCAGGCAAGTTCTTCAGGTCCTGTGCAAGCTCTCGCCATCCTAGTCTGAGTGTTCTTTATAGTGCAGTTTCATACTAAGGGCCTCACATTGTTCTGTCAGCTCCTCATTTGAGAGACTTTGGAAGGTTGACAGCACTCCAAACTTCTCTCCCACATTTTCCAATGTGGAAAATCTTTCCTGAAGGGCTGAAGTTGCAGCATCAACAATGACATTGAAAAATGTAATCTCCAGCTTCTTCAGGGCATCACTCAAAGGCTCATCAAATGATTAGTATGAAAAGTGCCGCTTTATGGACCTCAGCCTTTTTTGTTGTAGAACAGCCCTCATACCCTCACAAATATCATTGGCTGACATTTGTCCAGTCATAAAACCTGTTGCCCTGTAGTTGCTGAGACCTTTCTCTGTATTTTTGAGAAGACTGACTGTAACATCCAGTTGCATACTGGGAGACTGCATCAGCTTGCTCATATTTTGGATCTGGCTCAAAATGTCATACCACACCACTGTACAGATACTGAAGCGACATGATCCTACCTGCTCTGACAAGGACTGGGCCTCAATCTTTGGTTTGATCCCTCACCTCAATCAGTGTCTCTCTCACCGCTGCTGCCTGATATCTCAGTGGCTCGACACTCTTAACTTTTCTCTCCCAACCTTGTTTTAGTCCACATCTTCAAAGTGATGTCCACATGTTTTTTCAGGATGGCCCATCGCTGTGTGGAGGCTAACAACAAGGTGAACAATTTTAGCAGTATCAGCCTCAACCAGGTTCAAAGTGTTTGCCCCACATGGCACAAATAGAGCTCTTGGATTCATTTCCAGGATTCTGGCTTGGACACCTTTGTTTTTGCCTCTCATGTTGGCCCTATTATCATAAGACTGTCCTCTGCAGTCCTCAAAATTAATTTTTAGCTCCTCTAATCTTTTGAGAATCTGGGATACCAAATATTGGCCCTGGACTCTGCCTCCAAAAACCCCATAAAATTCCTCCGTCAGTGACACAATTCTAATCACAACTGACAACTGTTCAGTGTGACTGACATCTGAGGTGCACTCTAGAATGACATAGAAGATTTTTGCCAGCTTGATGTCACTCACCATTATTGAAATGACCTTGCTGCTCAACAAATCAATGAGATCATTCTGGCCACCAAGGTAGCTGGTGGTGTGACTCAAGGTCCCTATTTGGACATGGTTGAGGTGCTCTTTCAAGACTAGATCAAATTGTGCCATCAGTTCAACCTCTGAGGAAATGTCCATTTGATGGAGAGTACAGTGTTTCTTAGTGCCATTTTTTAATTTCCAGAGACTGCACAATAGCAGTCAGACGTGTCAACACCTCTCTCCATCTTATCCTCTCAGCCTCCATAAGTTTCATCTCATGCTTATCAATTGTTTCCCCTTTTTTGATCCTCATTGCCAGTTCTTTCCATGTTTCCAGTCCTGAGTTTCCAAGAAGTTTCTTCTTAGAAAAAAGTTTGCAGCAGAAGCAGAAGAGGCTGTTGTTTCTTTCAGAATACACCAACCAACTTCTAGGGATTTTTTCACCACTCACTTCTGGCAACTTCTTTCATCACTCTCATTCCTTGGAAAACCAAGTTAGGTGGTACCTCACTTCCTCTGCAAACTAATCTGAATTCTGTCAGTCAGAACTGAAGGCCAGTCAGCAGGCTCTGTAGACAGTGGTTCATCTTCAGCAGCAGGATTTGATGGGGATGCTGCTACAGGCATTTCTAATAGAGAGCACATGGGCATTAGTTTAGAAACGTTATTCACAGCATTTATAGTGATGGAACATCCCACATACCCTGAAATAATAAAATCATCACTGTTACCTACAATACAAAACTTTGCAAAAGGAAAATAATTTGTTTTGTTTATGATATGCAGGGATGCACACTGCACAAACACACCTGAAGAATCATGTAGGGGAGAAGTGGAAGCAAATGGGTCTTCATCCTCATCCTCAGGCTCAGACAAAATTTGTGAAGACACCTGTATGTCTGAGGAGGTGGATGGCTCCTAATCCTGAGGCTCCAAGATAATTTCTGAAGAGGCCTGTGTGGCTGAGGAAGTAGATGGCTCCTAATCTTGCCCAGTCCCAGAGGGTGCTCCAAAAAATTTCAGAAGTGCCCCTGAATTTGCATTGAAATACAGTATATGAGTCTGACGCCCTAAATACATTTGTTGCAAATTTAAATATACATGTCATTATGCATAATGTATCAAACTTTCAGAATAGAAGCCAAATGAACCTAACAACCTCCTTGGCTAATTCTAGGCATAACACACTACAAAAGACTCAATATATCACAAAAGATACAAAAAAATCAGCTAAATATGGACATCTTTTAAGCAAGGAAATTGATCTCAAGTATAATAGAGCAAAATTAATGTTATAAGTCACACAAAATTTCCACATTTTATTACTCGTCTTTCAAGTGGAAAAAAAATGCTTTCTCAGAAAACTGAAAGTACTGCTATACTTAAAGTAATATTCAAGTGTTGGGATTTTGTCTATTCTGATATTTTCCTATGAGGTTTTTGTATTTGTTTTTTTTTTCTATGTGATTTAACTTCGATGTTTATATTATTCGGGATATATTCTTGTGTTTATATGATACTGGTTAACCCTTTTTAAGGCTCGCATCACTGTTCCTTGCATCACTGTGTAATGGGCAAAAAGTAAATGGACTGACCTATTTAACAAACATAGACTTGATCTACATGAATAGTTCACTATCATGTCCACATTCCAACCCATGAAGAAGACTGATTAATAAGAATTGGGAAATAATTAAAGGTAAATGTTTATTTATTATGGCTTTTGATTGTTTCTCTCAAAATGTGAATTGTACATGGACATTTGTCTAGATTTAGTTTAAAACCATTTGGATACTTACCTTTTACAAACTTAACATTTGCCTCAGCAGCGTGGACAACATGTCCATATTCCAGTTTACATATCATGCATGCTTTTCAACCAATTTCAACCATTTATAGTAATTTGTAGCACGGTTTAAATACATACTATATAAATGTACAGACTATATTTCAGAAGATTGAAAGGTACGTAGGAGGCAGTGGATTGAAACAACAACAGTGACAGCACTTTTAAGGTATAAAACAATTTATATGAACTTTAGAGCAAATAAAAATAAACATACAGTAGAAATATAATAGCTTAGGGTGCACTCTCTAATTGCGATACTACAGCAGATATAACAAAAAATTACACAAAAAACAATAAATCACACAACAAGTAATACATACACACAGGACACAGTGGAATTGTACAGTGAAAGTGCAAATGAACAGTGCAAATAAAAAAGAGCAGAGTGCAGAGCAGGTAAATGATTCCTGGCTCACAGTGCAGCATTGTGAAGTCTGATGGCTGATGGCAGGAAGGACTTCTGATAGCGCTCCTTCCGACACCGTGGGGTGATCAGTCTAGCGCTAAAGGAGCTCCGCATTTCCACAACCATGTCATGGAGGGGGTGGGAGGCCTTGTCCATAATGGCCCGCAGTTTGGACAGTGCCCTTGCCTCTGCCACCTCCTCCAGGGTGCCAAGTTTAAACCCCAGGACAAACCGGCCTTCCTGATCAGTTTCTTAATCCTGTTAGCGTCCCCCTTGATGCTGGCGGCCCAGCACACCACACCACCCCAACATAGAAAATCAGCCAATGTAATGAAGCCAACACTGGTGTGATGTGATCATATTTCTTACGTCTAGAAAGGATCCTAGCAGCTGCATTCTGAACAACTTGTAATGCATTTGTGGCTGTATTTTAGCCACCTGATAATATAGCATTACAATAATCAAGTCTGGAAGTAACAAAAGTGTGGATTAATTTCTCTGCATCCCGAACACCTAAAAAATGTCTAATCTTAGCAATGTTTCTCAAGTGGTAGAATGCTATTCTGGCAATATCTTTAGTATGACGATCAAAAGAAAGTTCTGGATCAATTGTAACTCCCAGATCTTTAAACAATAAACGCTGTTCTATCATCTTTCTAAGTCCAGTACATAATCATTGAGCCTTGTACAATTTCTAAATTTCTAAATTTCTGTTTTGTCAGAATTCAACAATAGGAAATTAGAGGACAATTAGAGGACATCCAATCTCTTACATCTTTCAAGCAAAGATCTAATCTAGCCAATGCAATCTTCACCCGGGCTCCCTGACAGATATAACTGTGTGTCATCCGCATAACAATGAAACTCCATATCAAACCGGAAACAAATCAAATGAGTTTTCCCCGATTTTAACAAACTGAAATCAGAAAACTGAAATATGATCTCAACCAAGATAGAGCAGTCCCTCTTATGCCTACGTGTGTATCAAGTCTTTTTAAGAGGATATGTGATCGATAGTATCAAATGCAGCACTTAAATCAAGCAGTACCAGAACAGACACCAAGTTATTATCAGATGCCATCAGTATATCATTTATCAGTCTCAGTACTATGTCCTTTTCGAAAACCTGACTGAAACGTTTCTAACATATTATTAGAGTTTAGAAATTCCAATAACTGCTGGGCTACTACTTTCTCCTATATTTTTAGACAGAAATGAAAATTAGACACAGGCCTAAAGTTAAGAACATGTCGATCTAAATTTGGTTTCTTTAAAGTTGGTTTAATTACTGCTACCTTGAGAGACTCTGGGACACATCCTGATACTAAAGACGCGTTAACAATGTTTAACATTGTTTTAGACGTTACTGATAGAATATCTTTCACCAACTTCGTTGGTATTGGGTCAAGGAAACAAGTGGACAATTTTAATTGAGAGATAAATTGTTCAATTTCAATACGTTCAACAGGAGATAACCTGTCAAAACAAGTTCTGGAATTACTTTCTACGGGATGTTCAGCGCAAACTTCTGCAGGTGAGATCGCCCTAATCTCAGTTCTAATTTCTTCAATCTTCTCACTGAAGAACTCCATAAAGTCCTTGCTGCTATGATACAGACTCAGGTTATCTATCCCTTGAGTTTTGGCTATTTTGGCTACTGTATCAAAAAGAAATCTTGGGTTGTTTTTGTTCTCCTCAATTAGTTTGGAGAAGTATGCAGAGCGAGCAGTTACCAACACACATTTATAATTCTGAACACTGTCTTTCCACGCAATAAGGAAAACCTGTAGTTTGGATGTGCGCCATTTGCGCTCCTGCTTACAACATTCCTGCTTGAGTTTCCGCGTATAATCAGTGTACCACGGGGAGAATTTATTATGCTTTATTTTTTTCATTCCCAGAGGAGCTACCAGATCTAGAGTTCCACTTTATGCCTTGTTATAGATATCTAGCATTTCATCCACTGAGTTAAAACTGTTGAATATTCTTTCCTCAGGTAAAACATTTGGCAGCTCTTCGATAAACTTTAGCATCGTACTTGGATTAATTGGACGACTCATAAACTGCTTCTGCTCTGGGACCTTGGAAATCATCAACTGAATTAGAAACATAATAAGAAAGTGATCAGAGAGTACCGAGTTATAAAGAAAAACAGATACTTTTTCAATATCAACACCAAGACTAATAACTAGATTTAATGTATGGCTGCGACAATGCGTGGGTTCTGCCACATGTTGGACAAACCCAAATGTATCCAATATAGCAACGAAGGATTTTCTTAATGAATCCTCATCATTGTCAATATGAATATTAGAGTCTCCAACAATCAATACTTTGTCTGCAGTAACTGCTAGGATTGATAAAAAGTCACCAAACTCACGTAAAAATTCTGTATACAGACCCAGCGGCCTATAGACATTAGCTAATAAAAAGTTTGGCTGTTTGAGAGAGCCATTATTACCATTATTTGACCAGTTCCTCTGTAAGAAAAGTATTTCAAATGAAGAATAGCTGCCAAAACTTGGTAGAACGTGTGCAGTAGTGAGTTGCACACATGAAAGGACCGGAGCCGCCTCAAGAAGTAAAGCCTGCTCTGTCCCTTCTTATACAGGGCAATGGTATTTACCGCCCACTCCAGCCGGTTGTCCAAGTGGACTCCCAAGTACTTGTAGGTCCTGACCATCTCAACATCCATCCCATGGATGTGGACAGGGACCGAGGGGGCCCTAGTCCTCCGGAAGTCCATCACCATCTCCTTCGTCTTAGTGATGTTGAGCAGCAGATGGTTTCTCACGCACCATCCCACAAAGTCCTCCACCAGGCCCCTATACTCTTCCTCCAGACTATCCCTGATACACCCCACAATAGCAGTGTCATCAGAGACCTTCTGCAGGCACGTATCATAAATGTATCTGTAGTCGGAGGCGTACAGGGTGAACAGAAAAGGAGACAGTACTGTCCCTTGCTGCTCACCACCTGGTCTGACACACACCTCTGTAGCCACACAAATTGTGGTCTGTCAGTCAGATAATCAAAAACCCAGGAGATTAAGTGGGCTTTCATCTGTATTTGTCTAATCTTCTCTCCCAGTAGCCTAGGCTGTATGGTGTTGAAGGCACTGGAGAAGTCAAAGAACATGACTCTCACAGTGCTCCCAGCTACATCCAGGTGAGAGTAAGGCCTCAGGTGCAGGTAGATGACAGCATCGTCCACTCCGATGAGAGGCTGGTAGGCAAATTGCAGGTGGTCCATAAAGGTACTGACTAAGGGCCTGAGGTGCAAGAGGACTAGTTACTCCAGGGTCTTCATGCCGTAGGATGTTAGAGCAACCAACCAGAAGTCAGTGGGGTGTCCCTTCTTGGGCACCGGAACCAGGCAGGAGGTCATCCACATCAGGTTGAAGTACTCCACAAAGTTGGCTTGTGCAGATCCTCAGCACCCAAGGGCTAATGCCATCTGGGCCAGGGGCCTTGCTCCTGAAGCCTCTCCAGCTCTTTCTTAACTTGGGTGAATAACAGAATTGGTGGGGTTTCTAATGCATTGGCAGTAGTGGGGCGGGTTGATGGGTCCTTGATAGTAGTAGTAGTAGCAGGGGAAGGCACTGATGGGTCTTTGATAGTCGGGGGAGACCGTGGGTGGGTTTTGGGGGCCAGTTTGGAGGGAAGGCTGATAGGGCCGTTATCAAACCTGTTAAAGAACTGGTTTAACTCGTTGTCGTGGCTCTGACCTCCCTTGGCTGGTCCATCACTCAACTGTTCAAAACCAGTGATGTTCTTCAAAACTTTCGAGTGAAATAAAAAGTGATCCAACGATCACCAAGACAAAAAACTTCCTCATCCAGACCAGCTGCATATTTCTACCAAGAAATAAGACAACTTGCTTTGATTGAAAGACAATTAACACAAGAAAAAACTAAACAAATAATAACAAAGTTTGGGAGCTGCTGCAGCAGGCTGTCGTGGCACCAGGAAGAGAATGGTAGAAACAAAGGTAGAAGAAGGTAGAAACAAAACAAAAGAATTTAAACAGGTATATTGGTTTTATTGTTGTGCCACATGGGGTTTAGCGAATTGACAAACCATCTCCATCCAACACGAATCAGTACTGGGCTCACACCCTTTTACAGCTCATAAGCAATGACTACACTGATTCTAAAGTAGCCCTAAGAAAAGTTACATCCCATAAAAAATGCAGCAATTGCTCTCTGTCACAATCACAATCTATTCTTGAAAAATGCCTAACATCTTTTTCTTCTTCTGCCCCTCTTCTAATCTTAAACATTTATGAAGAATTTGAAGAAGCCATGAATTTTGGCATACAAAACACCCCAGGGTTTGGGCTTCCTTAAAGTAAAATTTTGGCTTTGGCAGAAAAAGGTTAATGTTATGTTTGCAGGATATTTAAAAAAACTAAAAATAAATGTATAGACTTAAGTTTTGACTAAAGTAATCCCAAGGCACCCTATAGTTTCTGTATGAGACAAAGCAGTATTTGATGACATGGGAGGAGAACAGATACTTGCAGTTACTTTTTTTTAATTCCGTGTTCTGATGTAACAACAAATAAAATACACGAAGCGACTGGGAGTTTCTTTATTTAAACAAACTAAGATTTTAGTCTCAAATCTCAGTCTCTTATTCATGTTTGACAAATTCTTTAACCTGAGCCAAGCCATATAACGATGATAGCACAATCATATCACATCCATACAGGGTCAGTAGTATACAGCTGGAGAGTCTGAAGTCCAGAAATATTTTTTAGTGATACATAATTGTCAAACAGGAGTTGTCCAGTTGATTTGTGGAGCCAGCCCATTCTGTTGCTCCATGTCTGCAAAATGCATTTCCAGATTAAACATCATCACACAGACTGCACTGAGCTGGCAGAATGTCATCCAACTGGTGTAGGGCATCCTGGGACACTGGGAATCTACACTCCCGTCCACCAAACCTAAGGGCAGTCATAAATCAAAACCTGATGAGTAAAGTCATTACAAATTGATCGTGTAACCCTCCAAAGGTAGCCAAAAAGGTAAATAAATAACTCCACTAAGTCAATTCTTCAGCTGAAATACATTGTAAACAAAGACCTTGAATTTATGATGACAGAAATCAACAAAAGGTTGACAGCAGCTCTTTAAGTCAAATATGGTCATCAAATACGCTTCTAATACAAGGCACTTTTTGGTTTGTAGTAGACAAATTCACCTTTTTCCATTGTACATTTTCAATTTAGATTTGATGTGAAATGCAACTTTTTTTGAAGTTTGTCGTTTTGAAATAATGATCTTCTTTTAAGTGAGGAACTTATTTTGGGCCATTATAACAATGGTGTACACAAAATAACTTAAATCAACCCAGATTACGTTTGAAAAGTGTGGTATTACATTACAGTCACATTGTAAAATGATTTTTGATTACATCTTACATCTAATATATGGCAATTTAAAAAATATTATTTTCATGAAAACCAGCTATCATCTCATGTGGTTCCAACCTGTGGGTAGAACCCACACCAATGGGCCATAAAATAAACAGGAGGAGTCATAATCTTTGAATGTTTCTTGTGGATATAAATGATAAAAATTACAAGTAATCCTTCCCAATACAAACCTGTGAGGCAGGTGGTACATGGCTTCTGGTTTACCCGATGGACATCGAGATTGATGAAAAGGTTGGATGGTGTGGTTGTTCCAAAGTTGTCTGCACTCATCAAGCTCTTTCTACAAGACATCCAAGAAGAAATACCACAACAGGCACTTGTGCACATAGCTGCCATTGAAAAGGTGCCACTCTCTAAGGTCACTGAAGACATCAATCCAGAACTGAGTCCTAGTGGTGGAATGACAACATACACAATGTTTTACCACAGTGCTGAAATGTATGGAAATAATTTCTAAAATTAATCATTTAAACAACAAGCCTGGGTTTTCCCTACTATTATATCACTTGGGGGTGGGGGCTAGGTGTTTTTTTTCACCAACCCTAAGCCACATTAACAGAAAAAACTACGCTTAGCGTTTTCTACTCTTCTTTACCAATGTTTTGTGATTACCATTTTTTATGGCATACAGTGCATTAAAAAAATATATTGTAATGATTATAGTCCAAAATTATATGAAAATGTGTATTTTTTAGTCAAATAACATTACATTTTCTTTCTTTAACCCCCTCGACCAAACAACCCCCACCAACCCCCCCAAGCCCTCCAGAAACCTAAGGAAAACCCTGCAAGCCTGGTTGAAGTAAGTCACTTGTTAAAAAATTTGACAGTGAGATTGTCTCCCTTCTAGTTTCTACAACAGTTGTGTTTATTATTAATTAATTGCTGATATCTGCAAGAATAATAACACTAAAAAAATTCGCTTAATTTATAGAGAGAGCATGCAAGGGATCTCTTTGTGGCCAGTATGAACAGGAGGAATGATTACAGCAGAAATTAAAAAAAACATTTGGAAACATTACTGATATAGACATGATGTGATTGCCTCTTTAATACAATATTTGTTTCACCAACTTTCTAGTGTTTCTACTCTTCTATAATATATATTGTTTACACAGCTGAAGACCTCTGATAAACGAAAACACAAAATAAAACCCCATAGGGCTGACTACATAGCAGCATATACTGTATGTTCTTGGAATTTACCTTAAAAGGTCTGTACCTTTCTGAAGAAAGACCACCAACTCTCGATTCGTTGATTTGCATTTGATGTACCATACATGTGACTGAGGGCTCCTACAAAGTCATCTGTATGTTGCGATCTTAATGCACAGTGAATGGCTGCCATTATGCCATTTTCAGTTCCAGTCTGTGTGAAGGCGGGTTGGAAGTTGTCCAAACTCTGATATACACTGCATATAATGCTGTGCAATGATCCCTGGATTATTAGTGCTGCCACTCCTGAGCCACATAACTTTCCTTGAAAAGCCATCGATGCAGCCACTGATGGCAATACCGAAGGGTTTCAGTTTATCATACCCATCAGCGTGCCACATTTGATTTGGTCCAGCTGTGACACATCCTCTTCAGACAAACCTGTGTCTAGAGCAAAGTTGAACTCCAGATGGATCCAGTCTGAAAATGGTCTGTCTGACATCATCTCTTTAAACTGTCAGGAGATACGTTTGTTGCAATGTCTGCCGCATAGCTCTGTAACCCAACAGCTGACCTGAGCCTCTCAGTTCATGTGCAACCGTTGCGTGCACAGTAGCAATGGAAGTATAGTCTGTCCTCGGCCTGCATTCTTTAGCCTCCTCTTTAAGGTTCTCAGACTCAGAAGAATGTTGTGCTTTATTCCAAGAAAATCAGGGATCACCTCATAAGTATGGCTCTCTGGGAAATACTTATGGATGAGGCCTGTGACTTCATCTGATACTGGTCCTGAAAGGAAAAGACAACAGGGTAATTAGGAATTAAATAAGAGAGATCTAATAAGAAACTTAAAATGTATCAGTAGTAACAAAGAAAAAAACTAGTTAACTGTTTGAAGCATTAAATTGTAAGTATTTAATCTGCACAATGTGTGAATTGTGCATTGAAAGTCCAGGCACAATGAACAAAAATAAAACTTGGAGAAAAAAAACACAGTACTGGCCAGTTCAAACCTTTCAATGTTCTTTGTGCCTTTTAGTGCCCGTATTTGTTCATGCATACATCAAAAGGCTCCACTCCTTCAGCATGCGAGGGAGCACATAATTGGCTAGCTCTATTGACGAGCTCTGTATGTTTTGCATATAAACCTCTATGACGAAGGACCTAGGGGTCCTATACATAAGTAAATACTACTTAATTATTGCAAGTCCACATTGTGTTTTCAAAGTCCACTCATATCTCAAAGGGTTCTGCCCAGCCAAACACAGTCTGGAGCTGAAATAAAATATAAAATTTGCTTTTGTCTTCTCATGCTTTTGTCTTCTCATACTTCACATGGTGCTCAGCGCTGCCAGCACTTGTCACCAAAAAATACATTTAGGTTAACAGTGATAGTAATGTGTTTTATTCAGGTTAACAGAGATAGTAATTGGTTTTATTGTGAAAAAAAACCCCATCTAATTTTATGCTTTATTTTGGCTCCAGACTGTTTTTCATCATCAGGCCTAGTCAGAACCCTTTGAGCTATGAGTGGATATTTAATACACACAGAGCTGGTCAATATAGCAAATAATTGACCAACTCTGACTTTTACTGGTTGACAGTTCTACAATATGTTAAAATTGGCCTGACTGAAAATAATAACTGTACAGCACTTATTCATACGACACCACATCATGAACAATTAAGACATTAAAACTCAAGCACTAGTGAAAATGACTTTTAGGGAAGAGCTTATCATCCTGTAGAAAAGGTGACAAAAATTTAATTTTGCTGCCACAGGAGCCACAAAAACATCCACTACATCCAGCCAATTCAATTCCACAATATGGACAATACATTACCAGGGGAAAAGGAACAATGTCAATTCCAAGTGTATCTAAAACATTCAGATTGAGCCTTAGCATACAAATGTGGAAAATCAAGTGAAATTCAAACTACAGTGTGTCACACAAGTTTCACTGTAAATAAAGAAACAATAACAGGAGGTTCTTTTGCACATAGTTTAAAGTAGCTTTGTTTAACTACTGCTACTAACTTGACAGATTAGGGCAATCTACCATAACCGTTCATGGCTGCTGACTTCAAAACAAGTGGCACTGGTAATTCTAGTCTGTTCATAAAGTTTTAAACGGCCATGAGAAGTCTGATTGGGCCATTTATTTTTTTATAATTCAAATAACTGTTTAAATGTATTAATAGGCTATATTCATTTTTGTCAGTTATTTCATGTGGGATAGCCTGAGACATCCAAGACTAAAGTTAAGATATTGCTTAACACCACCAAAGTGGCAGTACTAAATAAACACATATTTAATTCAAAACGAAAATGTATCTAAAAAGTTGCAGCTTAGTGAGTGGAAGTGATAATCTGTCCATTCAGAATACAGGTCATACACTGCGGGGGGAAAGGATATCATTCATCTGCTCTATGTTAAAATTAAATGTGACGCGCGGTCTCTCAGTGTGTTTGTCTCTCTGTTTTTTGTCCAGGCCCTTTTAAATGCACAATCTGTATTTTAAATGTTATTGTGATTGGGCCGTTTTTGAAAATCAAAATATCAAATAGACTGTGTCTCACTCCCATTAAAATGGGGAAATTAAAATGAAGGTTATCATAGCTTATGACATTATATTTTTTGACTGTCAGTAAAATTGATGGAGGAGAAAGTCTAACGCAACCTTTGATTCAGAGCAGACAGTTTAACTAAGTCTAAGGAAAGTTCACACAGTTGTTTTTTCCTATTGTATTGTGTTGTGATCTATTTGCACGGGTTTTCTTAAGTTGCAGAATGTTGGCCTCTCAGGGCCACCGTACTATTTCATTAGATGCATAATATTATACTCGTAATGAGATGACATAGCTCCATACCTTTATCTTAGACTGATTCTTATCCATTTTTGTTAATTTGAGCATCAATACATTACCCAACCCCCCACCACTGTCAACCAAGAGTCAAGACTAAACCAATTCACCTTGGTGGTGTGCAGATGGGTTTTATATTATTCTTAACGATTTTGCACAAGCCAGAAAAAAATGCAACAATATGTCTGTGAAACTATATATTAACAGTATTATGAATTAATCGTTGTTTATTTGATAGCATTTTGGAGTGTGACTAATTTTACTAATTGCATTAGTACTGTACAAAGTTAGAGATGCGCTATTTGATAGATTCCCCCGCTCCCCCTCCCTCGGGCTTCTAGTGGGGAAACCTTCCCAGGCAGTAGCTGGGGCGCCGCCCACTTCAAGTTATCCAGAGAAGAAGGCTTCTATGTTAAACATAAGTTAACTATATATTGCAAAATTATTATGAAATAAATTCATTTAGAAGTACTAATCACCTGGTAGTCATGTTTTCCATCGTATTTGGTAAATTTCCGTGTGGCGGGCGCAGGCCAAATGAGTGTGTATGTAGGTCCTTAAACGTTTGGCATGCAGGTGACCTGAGGCTGCTCTCTAATTGGTTGCTTTTTGATTTTCAATGGGCAGCAGCTCTCTGTGCCCCGGACACTCCCACTTTTGTTGGTAGCAAATCAACATTGTTTTTATATTTTTGACCTCATGTGATTGGACAATTCTAGTCCGTTCTCAAAGGCACTTTCCTGCTAGCATTTTTTGTGCTTTTAGTGCCTCTTAGTCTTCTACCAGAAGAAACCAGAAGTCTGTGAACACATCCAAGTTTTATTGGCAGAAACACAAAAAATACAAAAAAGATGCATTTTGATAACTGCATTAGATAACAAAGAAACTAAATAGTTTACGCTTTAAACCCGTAATACTTAAAAGCAAAGAAAACAAACACAAGCAAATAATATTAATATACGTAAATTACACATATTATTGATTTGGCTCTTACAGGTATAGTCTTAAGTTCCTGAAGATATTGGTTTTGCTCCATCAAAGTGCTTTTAGTGCTTGTTAGCGCTAAAGATTTTCTTTGCTCAATCTCAGGGTTAACTGGAAACAATACTTCAAAAAAGGTGTGAATGATTCACAGGGGAAAGAGGAATTTCAGGGTTTCTGTGTATTGTAGCAAGAAACCATAACAATTACCGCGGCTACCATTTGGAAGAGAAAACTTAGGGATATCATGATATCACAGCTGGAAGATACTTTTGGTAAGTAGCAGAGGATGGTTTCGATCCATCGACCTCTGGGTTATGGGCCCAGTACTCTTCCGCTGCGCCACTCTGCTATATGACATTCTAGCAAGTTTATCACAAGTGCTTTTTTTCCAAAAATAAATACGATGCGTCTATATAGTCAAAGTACGTTTAGAAGCCTACCATTTTGCCAAATACCCTCAAAACTAACATTTCAATTACCAAATTTTCAAATCAGCACGCATCAAGATTGCACAACGAATCATGAATTGGGGAATCTACTGGGAGAACAAACTTGATACACAGCTA
>JAOVYW010046711.1:0-25086 GCA_025775045.1 Hiodon tergisus
GTGGTTCACTATCACCAGCTTTGG
This sequence comes from Hiodon tergisus, assembly GCA_025775045.1. Taxonomy (NCBI): domain Eukaryota; kingdom Metazoa; phylum Chordata; class Actinopteri; order Hiodontiformes; family Hiodontidae; genus Hiodon; species Hiodon tergisus. The sequence goes on from JAOVYW010046711.1 coordinate 25, forward strand.
TGTCGTGTGGTTCACTATCACCAACTTTGGTGTCGTGTGGTTCACTATCACCAACTTTGGTGTCGTGTGGTTCACTATCACCAGCAGCTTGCCCCTTTAAAGAGCCCGTCTTTTTGCACTGCTACATTTTAATCAGTGCATCGGTCAAATCATCTAGTCTTATCAAGCTCCATGTGAACCTTGAGATCCTATATTTGAAGTTGAAATGACGCTTTATGTTTAATCTGCATTAGTACTGTATTCTCGGGAATAGAAGACATCCAAAATTATTAATAATGCAACATATATTTTTTCCTTTTTTAAACTTTGGTCTGCACATCGCATTCGCTTGCTCTTTCGTTGACGCACCTTTGGGCTTGCCGGCACGTCTGCGGTTGATTCGCATTATCATCGATGAAACTGCACAATTTATTAATGCAGTTTCGTCATCGTTGACTGCCAGACCAGCGCTCCCTAAAAGGGTGTTTAACACAACCCATCCCAGACGGTGAACAAGAGACCGCCCCGGAGAGGATGTCTCCGGTAGTAAGAGCACAGGCCGCTCCTGCGTTGGCCGATAGAGGGATGGGCTTGGCTTAGCCGGCCACAAACGGGTGGGCTCATGACGTGCAGTGCAGAATATGACCCTCACTGATATAGATTAGTCTAGATACTGTAGAAAGGCTAAAAGAAATACGTTTGATTTATGGTCAGTGCCACTGTCTGATCAGAATGTTTTTGCACTGTTGTCAATGTGGCCCGTCCCCAAGTTCATCAAACAGAATTAATACCGCTAAGCTGTAAAAGGAGTCTGTTACGTTTTTCAGTTCAGGAAGTGTCATTCAGTTGCTGAACCTCTAAGCTACATAGCAGGAAATGTCTGTGTGCTCAAGTAGCTATTTAGAAACAGCTATCTGAATGCTTTCTAATAGCACATCTGCAAAAGCGTATCAAAAACTATTTTATCAAAGGGTTTTACTGAACCTACTGTGCCAACAGTAAAGGCAATGCTCGTTAAGGCAGGAGCTGTCACAGCTGGATGCATGGGACTTCAGTCTTGGCATTGTCTTGCGCTCCTCAGGTACCTGCCTCTGCAACCCGTACGGCTCGTATGGGGGCTCCTGTGATCCCACCAGTGGGCAGTGCTCCTGTAAGCCGGGTGTGGGGGGCCGGAAGTGCGACCGCTGTGAGCCCGGATTCTGGAACTTTCGAGGCATTGTCACAGAGAACATGAGCGGCTGCACACGTAAGACCGTTTTCTTTTTCTTTTACTGTGATTCAGTCTCTGCCTGAATTTAATTTCTTTAGTTGCATCAATCTTTTACTGTGCTTCAGTCTCTGCCTGAATTTTACTTGAAGGTGCTGGGTTATTATTTAAGTTTTTGCTATTATGGAAAGTAAGTTAAGTTAATCTGTTGTAAAATGGCCAGGAATAGCGCTCTTCCTTGGAACGTAAAAAGTTTAATCCATTTTACTATGGGAATGTGGTGCGATGTTTTATCCTCTGAACTTTCTCAACCTCTTGAAATTCTATTAAAACCAAGTAATAGCGCTTGTTCTGTAACTTGTCTAACAAGGTTTCTGTGTAGCCATCTAAAGGCTCTGTGGCCATTTAACACTATGTACCAGAACAAAGCAAAATAAGCAGAAAAAACACTGACTGCTCTTATGCGGTTGCTCCTTTCATCCCTGGAGGGGATAAATAATGTTTAATGTTCAGTTTTCTTTTCCTTTAACTTTGGGATGGCTGGCCTGGAGTTGAACTTATCTTGTAGTGATTCTCTGAAAAAGAGGTTCTGCTAAATTGATCACCGTGAGGTTACATTCATTTGAAGGGGTGGGGTAGGGTGGAGAGTAGTTATATATGAGGTTGGTGTTAGGAATAGAGCCTCCTATCATGGAGTTCCTGCCTTGAAGGAGCTCATTCCAGGTCTGACAGGGACTTGAATGGATCCAGGTGGCCTATATTGACAACACAAAGCCAACATCTCCCACGCACTTTCTCATTGGTGGTTCCACTTCTGCCTCCCACTCTATCCAGCGTGTACCTGCGACCCCATGGGCTCCGTGCGCGACGACTGTGAGCAGATGTCAGGCCTGTGCTCCTGTAAAACGGGGGTGAAGGGCCTGAAGTGTAACGTGTGTCCTGACGGCAGCCGAATGGCCATGAATGGCTGTGACAAAGGTAGGTTCCACCAGCCGAGGTCACCTGCTCCACCACGCGCCGCTGACAGGCCAAGGACACCTGGAGGGAGCTTCAGTAACCACTCCACCTCCCAGTTAAATGTTTCATGGCATTGTTCCATGGCCCTTCTACGTGCAGCTCACTGCTAAATGTGTCTGAAGGCTCTGTGATTATCTCATAAAAGACGGGGATTTTGGTTAGGAATGAGATTAAGGGGAAAAGACAAACATTGATAACAGTAAAATACAGCAGTCATACATTTATGAAGTGCACATTCTGTGCAAGGTAAGTTGAGTGATAGCAGGGGTTTATTGTCTTTCTCTGAAGAGCTTTTGTGGCGGCGCCCAGCAGTGCCTTGTGTATCACCTGGAACGGCTTAATGAAATTGCTAGTCCCTCTGCACCACCCAGGCACCGTGTGGTTTTGGTGGAGGAAAGGTTATCTAGAGAAGGCCAAATTTAAACCCGGCCCTGCTATGACAGCCATGCAAAAGGCCTGGATTTGTGTATGAAGTGTTCGGTGATCTCATTCCCCGTACTCGCAACTGGGGCGAAATTCCCAGCTAATGTGGCGGAAAACGTATTTCTTGTCCGGATTTTAATTAAAGGTTTTATTACAAATTTAAATTAGAACAGTAGCCCAGACTCTGGCTATTATTTCCTTGTTAATAACACCTCTGTTCCAACACCGCTTTCCCCCAAGGTCCTGGTGCTCCGATATCATGTAAGGAAATGCATTGCAAGTTTGGGGCTTCCTGTGTGGAGGTGAATGGCGAAGCTCACTGCGAATGTCCCCCTCCAGACTGCCCTGAAAAGAACAAGACTAAGGTAGAGGCACAAGCAGGCCATTCCCTAGTTAATCATTCAGTTCAAATGCTGATATTTACACGATTTATAGGATGGCAGAACCACTCTATTAGAACTGACGCATGGTCTAGTAAAGGGAAGCTTCATAGAAATAAATACCACCGTTTTCCCCAGGTGTGTGGCTCTGATGGAGTGACCTACGCAGACCAATGCCAGCTGCGGACCATCGCCTGTCGCCAGGACAAGCACGTCACTGTGGCGCACCAGGGGCAGTGCCGAGGTGAGAGCGCTCAGCACACAATTCACCTTAATATCACCAGTATTCACCAGTATTCACCGCCCAGATATCTCCTGGAACCAGTCTTGATTCAAATCTGAAATACATTACATTTTATTTGGATTCAATGTAGTTTCTTTCATTTCTACACTGATATTTTAAACTGCCTTCCTTCAGTTACCCAAAAGAATGCAAGGTCTGTAGGGAGGTGAGTTCCTTTCCAAAAGGTTAAACCTATTAAGTTCCATAGGAAGAGACATTGGGTACTTATTTAAGAGACAGAGACATGGGCTTTTACCTGCTTTATGGCTGGTTGACAAGGACAGAATGTCTGAGCTTCCATTTGGAATTCCGTTTTGCTAGTCATTTTCCTTAAGATTTTGACAGAGGCACTATTCACAGTATTCTGATTGGTTTCATAGCAATCAGTAATTTTAATCCCTTGATCCAAATACCTTGAGATTCCCTGGAGATTTATTGTGTGTGTGTGCACAGCCCCCCAGCAGATGCCGAGCGGCCGTCTGGCCAGAGTTTGCGTTACGGAATCCCCTGGAACAAGATGGCATTTCAGTGCTGGATTTTCAAAACCCCTGGACAGATTAGGGTTTTAGTCATGGATTTTCGATGGGGAACCCTCTTCAATCCTGTTGTGATTTTTTCCCCCCTGCTTTCCAGAACATGACACGTCTAGAAGCGGGGCAGCTCTATTGGGCTCATCGTCTGCAGGCTTTAAATGAAAAAGGGTGCATGTGTCCCCCTCTGAAGTGAACAGTGCTGGGATGAGCGGCCTTTTTTTTATTGAAAGCGTGCATGTGGAACAGCCTGCCAGCTCGCATCTCCCCCGGTTCTTTCGGGACGGCGCAGAGACGAGTGCCTGTGGCAGGCCATGCCAGCTGTGGGCTCCTGGACACCTGCCAGCACCAGGTGTTCGAGGTGTCGGCCACGCTTGCTTACCTCGTCTTGAGAGTGCTGACAGATAAGGCCAGCCGAAAAAACCACTTGAAAATAAGTGACTCCCGTCTCTCCCCCGTCTGCCACAGTTAGTTATATCGGAAATAGCTTGAGTCCGTGTTTATCCGTCGCGGCGCTTCAGACACTCTGGTGTGAGCGGTTCCGCAGAACACCAAAATATCATTGAAAGGAAATATGGATTTGATAAGATGCTGGTGACTTTAGCACAGTAGTTTATCCCTTACCTTTAAAGCTGCGTTTATGGCCCTTAAAGCTAGTGTTAGTGGTTGCTGGTTTGTTCCAGCCTGAGAGGAAAAAAACAGCTGGGTGGTGACAACCCTGGTGCTTATTAATTTCTCATTCAGGATGCAGACATTTTTCTGCTTCTGGCCTCCTTACCACCACAGGACTGGATTTAGACCAGGAGCTTGTTTTGCGTGGGACTGCAGGGGAATTAGCTACAGCAGCTTTCACTTCCTGATTCTACCTCACTTTAGCCAAAAAAGGCATTAACCCTTTGTAAACCGCTCTCAAATAGACAGCTTGCACTTTCCCATTGAAGCTCACTTCTGTGGGTTTTGCGGCAGTGGACTGCTGAGTGATTAAGGCAGGAAATGCACGAATGTTTCAGAGAAAAATGTATCAAATATTTGGCAACTAAAGCTTCAGAAAGTCGTCAGTTTCCTGTTTTCCCATCTGGTGGTGTCACCTGTAGGCATGTGGTAAATTGGCAGCCCATGCACAAACATATGGCATAAGCTGGTTTCAGCTTGGATTTTAGACACTGTTCCCTGTCAGACTCCCTCCCTCCCTCTCTCTCTCTCTCTCTCTATACCTGCATTTTACACCCTACTGTGTGCAAGTGTAAGAAGACCATCTTAATAACTGGCTTTCAAAGATAACTACTCTTCTGAGGCAACTGAAGATTACAACGATTTTTTTTCTCTCTCTCGCTCTCTTTTTTTCCCCAATACTGCGGCTGGGCTGCCTGAGGATCAAATGGAGCGTTAAACCTGATTAAGTCACACATCCACTGTAGGAGGTTTAGTCTCCTTCCTCTTCTTTTCCCATTAGTGCGCATCTCTGGATCCTGCAACTGCAACTGAGGCTGCCCAGAGTCTCAGACACTCTCTGTGTCAGTTGCGAGACTGGCCTCCTGAGTGACAGGTGTAACCAAGGAGAAAAAAAAAAAGAGACAGGAATCCCTGCAGATGCACTGATAGCATCTCTGCTCTTCCGGAATAAGTCGCCAGCACTCACAGGCCTTGAGCTGTGGGAGGCAATCCGGTGCTTAATAAAGGCACTATGTCGTATTTCATATTTTTTTTTTTTTTACGAGACACATTTCACACCTCAGTTAACTGCTTATCACATAAGAGATGATTAGGGTGCCGTTAAATGTGAATTCATAAGAATCCCATAGCAATATGTTATCGGAATTCCGATACAGTATAGTGGGGTGGGGGGAGGGGGTTGATTAGTTTGCATGGGGGTCCTGTTATTGTATATGAGTCAATATTTTAGTCCTTAAGTACATTGTGTGATTTTCTCTTCAGTGCTTCCCTCTGTCAGCCCTCCTGGATATCCCGCTCCGCCGTATCAGTGTGTTCCTGTCGTATCGGCTCTGGCATGGGCAATGGGAGATTGGGTCCTGATGCCCTGATCAAAAGATATTTGTTGACAAGACGGCAGCTGTAGCAATGTTTCTGAGAGCAGAATCTGGTGTCTTTGAAGCTGGTGCTAAACCTTACTTTCTGCCCTCTTTATATCAATCATTGACCACTGGAGGCTCTGTCTGTTTATGCCTAAAGCTCCCTTTAGGAGGTCAATGTTTAAAACTGTGTATATTTCACAACTGCATGTCCTACATTCCCCTTTCCAGACTACCGACTAAAATCCTGGTGCTGGGACTGGAATGAGACATAATGCAGCGCTTGGGTTTCTTAATGCTTTAAGGCATAATATGTTAGCCTTGCTGTCCTCCTTTGATGTTAAATCGTCCACATGTGCTATGTTCTTAATAACAGTGTCACTGAAAGTAACTTGAGAGGATTCAGACTGTGCTGTCGTCAGTCACTACATATTGCAGCAGCTTCTGTTTCCCCTGACGTTTCTGGAAGCATTAAAGGGTTCCATTAGAATGGCTGATCCCTTTTTTTCAATGAAGGGAGGTGTTAACTGGGCATTCAGGATGTTCAACCTCTGGGCTCTAAATGATTGCATTGAAACAATCTGTTGCATGTTTGGTCCTAATGAGTTTATTACCAATATTTTCCAAATGGATTCTTCCACAGCACAATGTAAAATGTCAATGCTGGTTCTCAAAGTTTGGGGATGGGGAACCTTTTTGAGAACCACTTAGGTCACCTCGCAGCAGTCTTTTAAATAAGAGAGAGAGAGCTTGAGAAACATTTTCCAACTATGCTTACCCATCATTCATTCCTGCCTCCTCCAGACACCATCTTAAACCTGGGGCCGGCTGCCAGAACCACAACCACCCCCCGTGCCACACCACCCACCGCCCGCGTCAGGATCACAACGCCTCGCCATGGCCAAACCACCACCCCACAGTCCCTAGAAGATAATGTGATCGGAGGCCTGGAATCCCCTTCAATCGTGGAGAGCCTCCCGCCAACCAAGGCCGTGGTGACGCCCGACACCCTCGACATTAGCACCCACCACCCCACCACCCACCACCAGCCCCCACGCCCAACATCCCCTCCCCCGGGCTTCACCCCTGGCCCTAGCCACGCCTACACATCTGCCCCCTCTGATGACTCGGGCAGCGGCGGGCAGAGCGGCGATGACGAGGAAGTGTTTAGTGGCAGCGGAGAAGAGCCAGTCGGTAAATCAGTTCTCAAACTACCCTATTATTAGACTGCTATTCCATTACTCCTTTACACCTGTGACAAAAGCAAGGGGGAAATTGTTGCATATGGGCTTCTAGAATGGTTTGGGTTTTGCTTGTAATAGGATCAATATATCATTTTAATGCATTCTGCATTCCATCCTGTTACGCTTTAAACCGCCAATCTACCAGTCTAGGGAATCGTTTCATGATAACAACGATGTGCACTTTATTGTATACATTTATACCCTTGGGAGTGCAGATTCTCATGATGTGGGTACCAGCACGGTCGTATCACACTCATAGTATTTAGAATGGAAACAAGAATGCAAACATTGTTCTATCCTCATTTTAAACTGATAATACTCCAGCTCCCAAAGTCAACTAATGGCCCCTTTTGACTGCCTGAATTTATGCTTTATGCGTAGATCCACGGTTATCACTTCTGCAAATTTATTCTCCTGTCATTATCCGACAGGAACACTATGTGTCGTGAGTTGCACGCATGCTGCACACCAAGGAGACCCTTGCCTCTGGGGCCTTTCTAAAGAGCATTACCCTTACAGACGTAACCGGCCAGCGCTGGGCCCCTGCACTGTTTTTAGTGCCTGCTCATAAATCTGCGAGCGCGAGGTGAACAGAGCCCAGGGATGCTCTGCCAAAGTCATTTTCCACACCTCGCCATGGCCACTCGCTCACGGTCAGAGTCCTTGAAGAGCCTCCCCCCGACATCTTTATGGCTTGTTTAGCATGTGGGAGTTGTCTTTTTTACGGTCACGTCTGATCTCCAGCGGGCATAAATATGCATCCTGCGGCAATAACATCACCTGTAAGGGAAACCGTTTCAAACTGTCACCTATATCACACGTGCGCCTCTCCCATATTCACTGCAGGATTGTTTCCTGTCAATAATGCAGTAAAATCAATGAAGATATAGCCTTTTTCTGGCTTGCATGTGTATTTCCAACATAAAGTGTGCATTCTATGTTGAAAAAATGGCCAGTTAGCCTGATTTTGAATGTTAATGAATACTAAATGCTTTTTATGTTTTATTTTCCCTGTAAACAGTAAGTTAAATTATATTCCCACTAGAGCAGCATCAGCCCTATATAACGCTCATGTAAAGGATAAAGTCTCTTGTAGTCAGCCCTGTTAACTTCCTGTTAACTTCCTGTGTGTTTCCTGCCTTTTACCCAGAGCCCTCAGCAGCCGTGCAGGTTTCCCCAACGGCAGAGTTCCGCTCCTCCTGTGACAACTCCCCTTTTGGTTGCTGCCCCGATGGCCGAACAGCTGCTAGCAGCCCAGAGGGAACCAACTGTGCCTGTGAGTGTCCCGTCGACAAACAGACTCCTTTGGCGCAATAACGAGATTGAAACGCCACCCTGGAGCTGAGGCACTTTGGCGCAAAAAAGCTTTTTATAAAACTTTCTAACTTCTCTTGTCTTTTATATCGTTCAATGTGTATTTGTTTGATGTTAGCCTCTGAGTATGCTTTTACTATGGGGGTGAAATGGGGGGTGGGTGACCCTAACAAAAATTGCCACCAGCCTGTCTCTAGGGTCTTGATTTAGTGTTGCAGGGTCACCTCTGAAATATCATAAATAGTTGGCCTGGTGTTGGTTTCCTGGTCACACCACTGCTCCGTAAATCTCTACAGAACAGCTCTTTACCCTTACAAAGCCCTCTGCCAACATCTGACTACAGGGACAGGCCTTAGAGATTGTAAGAGGCATTGAGTACTGACAGCGATGTTATACCTTTAGGTTTAAACGTCATAAAGAGAAAGAGATGACATTTATCATCTCTTCATCTTATGTGGATGTCAGCGATAAAATGTCGCAGGCTGCAGCCTATTGACAATGTGTCTCATGTGCTAATTTGGAATAGTTGTGATGCCGAACCCTGTTCAGTCTGAGGCAGGACATGCTGTATCGTCCTCAGGCACTTTCCATGTCAGTTTGATTCAATCAGTTAAGTTCTGCTTTTATTTATGGAAGATATTGTTTTCATCCCCTTGGTAAAATACCTTTTGAAACATGAAGAGGGATCTGTTTTGCTCTTCTTGTCTGGGTTTCCCTGTTAACAATCCAGATAACAATGTATTAAGCTATGTAAATGAATGTAGTCCTTCTTTTTTCTTTTTTAAGGGCATAATTAGGTTTATTGACCACTGTACCACTGTACTCTTTGCTGTGGGTGAATGTGTACATTTATTCCGTCTAACAATGAAATGAAAATTCAGTGCTAAGTGTTTCAAACGTAGGCAGTTTTGATGATTTAGGATGAGCATCCAATGTATTTAAGGAAGGAATTCCATAGTCAAAGTGCTGCTTCAAAGAAGCCCCCAGTCAGGAGCCCTCAGGTGCACCCCTTCATCCCAAATGTATCTTTCCTTCAGATTAACTGGATCAGCTTTATTTTGGCATGGGAGTCCCCCCCCCCCCCATTTCCTATGGTTTTTCCTGCCGTTAATGCTATCTCTCACTGGGAAAGCCTTTACTGCGCTATTTTAACCAGTGTCTGTCAATCAGGCTTTGGATTGGGGAACAATTACGGCTATCTTTCATGAGAATCATACGAGTACTCCTCCAGGTCCCAGCTGATACTGAGCAGGTAGCCGTGATTGATTTGGTTCATTTGCTCTGCTGATTACAAGCTACATGCAACCCAGCATCAGACTAGAACTTCATTTATTATTTACACTTTTTCTCGTCTGTTCATTTTTAAGGGCTGTTGTCAGTAATGTATCAGTTCAGCATAAGAGGAGTGAATGTTCTAGCATGATGGTACGAAGCAGTGGAAATCCCATATATCCAAATAATGCATATTTGTATGGCGGTGTTTTCTGTTCTCTTCTGCCTGTTCAGTGCGTTTCCCCTGTGTGTCCGCTTTTTGTGTCGACGTGCTCTCTAACTGGTCTCTCTCTGCTTAGTCTTCCGTCCTTCTGCCAACTTTTGGGAAGAGTGGGAGTCGCGGCCTGGTAAACTCCAGCCCATCCCTCCACCCCAGCACCGCCACGATCCATCCCCCGCCCCCACACCTTCACCTCCGCTGCAGCTTATTCCTCAGGGGAAAAAAAAACCACAAACAAAAAAACAACTAACGGCATCACTGCTCCATCTCACTAACCTCCACAGACTGGCACTACCCACCCGGTCGCTGTCTGAGCCGGGGACAGGCTGTCCGACACCACTTGCTCGCACATACAGTAACACCTTTCTATACCTGCCTTGCAGCTACCATGAAATTCAATGGCTTCTTGCACCTGGACCAGGTGGAAGGCCAGGAGGTCTTTTACACTCCTGAAATGGAGGACCCCAAGTCTGAGCTTTTCGGCGAGACCGCCAGGAGCATTGAGAGTGCTGTGAGTACCAAACTGATAATGTGCTGTGCTGCACTAGCAGTACCCTTGACTTTGAGGTTCTAAAACCCCATTCCAGCTGAACTCAGACCAGTTATTTCTTGACACACCAACTGGTCTTGGAAATACTTCGGTGGAGTAGTTGTGTTGAAAGTTTATGAAAGACTTGAAAAAAGGTTTTTATGTGCTGGCCAAAGCCTTGTTACAAAGAATCATCCATCATCCATTGTTAACGACATAGGTAATGGCATTCTGTAAATCAGCAGTGTGCAGAAGCTGCCTTTATTGCAAGCTCACATGTATTAATCCTAGACATTTTCATTCTTTTTATGTTATCGTTAAGTTTTTTTGACCTTGATAAATTATATGTAATCTCAAATATAATTAACTACACTGCAATGCTCCCAAACATGCATGCGATATGCATTTTGTGGCAAGACAGGAAGCGGCAAGTGTTATTCCATTTACTTAATATGTAAGAAGTGTGTTGATTTGTTGGTTGCCTAATCACTCAAAGTTGCTGAATCAGTTTCGATGCTCATAGAATTAAACAAATACAGCATCTGTTCTTGAAGGCAGGGAGCTAATATGTGCCTATATTGACGTTACATTAGAAAGTCATTTCCCTCCATTTTTGCTCTTCATTACAAAAATTTAGGATAAATCAGGACAGTTTTCAGATCGACGTACTTTTGAATGTGGGGCGCTTTGCCAGTTTTGCAGATGGCGTCAGGGGCCTCCAGATTTGAATCCGGAGCCTGGGAACCCTACGTGTGTGCGCTGTGCCTCGCAGGGCCAGCTGTGTGAGAAGATAGCAGAATGAAATCCCCTCCTCCTCTAGCCGCCACTCCTGCTCATTCCTCCCCCACTTGCCTGCTAGACTGTGTGTAAACATCACCTGAGGAGAAAGGACTGGTTTCTGGGTCATTGTGCCCCATGGGGAGTATTTGAGGCTTGGCTTTGTCCCAGTCTCCACTGCTGGAAGGCAGCTGTGAGTCAGAATTATTGTGTTTCTTGTCTCCTGTTCCCCCTCCCAGCCCAGCAGGCCTCCTGCTAAAGTTCACGCAAAGGCCAATAGGAAAGCTGGGACGCAAAATCCCATTATCTTCGGTGTGATTTCCCCCTTGACAAATCTAGAGTGATTTTTTTCAGGGTGGAGAGGAGGATGAGGGTGTCAGTGAGAGGCCGATATCTCTTGCCCTGTATCATAGTCACTGAGTTCGGGGGGATCTGACCATGAAGGTTTTCATATTGAGTGCAATCAAAGTTAGTGGATGCAGGTAAAGCATGCCTGGAGAAGGAGGCCAGAAATTTTTCTTCATTTCCTCCCTGTTGTGTCCGGAGAATAGAGAGGGGAGGGGACACCGCCATTCTGTCCTTGTCTTCTTGTGGGGAGTAAAAGACACCGGTATGGAGGTGCACGCGATGAGCACCAACAATAACTTAGGATTGACCTGTCTACTTTTTCAAATGCTAGACTAGAACAAAGACTACAGGCAGCGAACAGAATACTGCTGAATCCAAAATGCATTCTGCGCTATTTTATTTTATGTTTTACATAATGTTCCTATGACATTTTCTGTATTCTTACATATCTGTGGAAATCATTTTGAAATATTGCCTTAAAAAATGCCCTGCTCTCTTTCTCTACTTCAGCTCAACGAGTTGTTCCGGAAATCGGATGTTCAGAAGGACTTCAAGAGCATTCGGGTTCGGAATCTGGCCCCTAGTAACTCCATCCTGGCGTTTGTCGAGGGCCACTTTGACCCCGGTAAAATGTGTTGAGCAACCTATCTGCATAGCAGTGGTTTCATTTGTGGTGGTCGTCCTGTGAACAGCTTCTAGGATATACCATCTTTAGTAAAAAATCTTTGTTTATTTTGCATTGTGTTGTTGTGAAAGTCTTTTTTTAAAGTGTCGGCTGTTGAGAAGGACATTTTTACAGGTTTATGGACAGGTGTACTTTGTTTTATTTCCAGTCCCTCTGAGTGCGGTTAAGCTGCTCAGATGTCCTCTCTCAAACACAATAAACGGTCGCAGTAATTGGCTTCGCTCGGAGCCTGTCATAAAGGCAGTCTGTGGTGGCCAGTTACACTACCATCTGTGGAGGCGTTGCAGGGAATATAAAGTCATGCTTTCCATCATGTCTGGGGAGGACGGCTTCCTCAGACGCACACAGGGCTTACATTGTGCATTATGCAATCTGTCAAAAAAAATAATCTGAAAAGATAATTAAGATAAAGGTTATTATAAAAGACATTATAAAAGATAGATAGTATAAATAAAATACATCCAGAGCGTGGGAATGTAACCTGTGTAGATGGTTAGCTCAGAAGGGTCTCGCATTGATATCTTCGTCCCTTTCCCACAGACACCAGGTACACTGCTGAAGACATTGAGGGAGCTCTGCTGAAGCAGCTAAAGGCCAGCAAAGACACCACTATAGTAGTGAAGAAACCGGAGGAGCAGAACATCAGATTTAATAACTATGGTAAACAACTACGGTCACTTATGTGTTATCATGTGCCAACTTCATATTTATAGAACCTGGGAGAAATCTATTTGTGGACCATTTGTTGTGATTAAAATTGTGACGGACATTATGAACGTAGGGAAGCAAATGGAGAATCCGCCTGTCTTTTTCAGGGCTCTCCACTCTCCCCTTCTTCACTACCACCACTACAACCACCATGACCACTCCCCCCACCACCTCCAGCCACCTGCCTGACGCCGCCCTGACCACACGCCGGCCCGCGACCACCCGCCGCCCCTACACCAGCCGCAGTACCACCACGGCCGCTCCTGTGACCACGCCTCGCAGGCCAACCACTGTCCTGTCTCCTGCCCCTGCCACCACCACTCCGCCCCCTTCCACAACCCACAAATTGCTGGCATTCCCGCCCCGTCCCTGTGAATCGCACCCCTGCCGCCACGGGGGTACCTGTGAAGATGACGGTAGTGACTTCTCCTGCATCTGTCCTGCAGGAAGAGGAGGTGCAGTCTGTGAGAAAGGTGAGGTCCGAGGTACAATGCTACAGTATTTTCCCCAAAGGAGAGCAGGTTTTGATGATAATTTCAATATCATGGACTATGTGTATTTTCTGTTTATTTTTCCTTCTACTTGTTTGAGGCTACATCCTCCTGCTGTATTATACTATCTGATACAAACTACTTTGCTAAGCATTAGTTTAAAAGAATGAGAGAATACCTACATGTAGACTGAACTGTAGCCTGGATCAAATGAGCTGTGGAAGTTTCCCCAGAAGAGCGACGGCTTGGAAAGGTTCAACTGAAAAAGGTAGAAATTAGAAATTATTGAGAGCATGGAAGAGAGCATTAGTAAAAGTTCATTCCTTCCAGTCTGTGTATGGTTGTTCTTTACTGTCAGTGTGAGGTCCACCTTTTGCTTCTCCATGTTTGAGGCCATTGCAAGCCCTGCTGATTTCAGCCGTGAACATCTTTGTTGTCTTTCCACCAGTGATTAAATACTTCATCCCCGCTTTCGGTGGCAAGTCCTACCTGGCATTCCCCACCATGAAGGCCTATCACACGGTGCGCATCGCCATGGAGTTCCGCGCCTCGGAAATGACTGGCCTGCTGCTCTTTAACGGTCAGAGCGGCAAGAAGGACTTCCTGTCACTTGCGCTGATCTCCGGACAGGTACAGCTCCGGTGAGTGTCAGCGGGAGACGGGGTCGTAACGCTGGAGGGAATGGAGCTGTACGCCGCGTATCCAACGCTGTAACCACGGGTGCTTCAACGCTCCTTAAAACTGAAAAACCAGTGAAATACCAGGAACGCCTGCTTGTAGATTGTTGCTACGACATTCATTCATCTGAACTGCTGGTTTCCAGAGTTTAACCGGAAAAGGTTTTCCTTCTCGGCAGATTCAACACCGGCTCCGGCACTGGCACGCTGCTCAGTAAGGTCCGTGTGAAGCCAGGTCGCTGGCACCAGCTCGTGGTGACCCGCAATCGGCGCAATGCCATGCTAAGTGTGGACAACGAGCCCCACATTGAGGGAGAGAGCCCGTCTGGAACAGACGGCTTGAACCTTGACACAGACCTCTTCATTGGGGGAATGCCAGAGGAGCTGCAGCAGGAGTAAGGCTCTGATTCCGATTCACACGGAGAAGATTTATTGTGGATATTTAAACCTTGTGCGCCTTTAATTCATTAACTAAACAGTAGAATATTTATTAAAAACATAATTACACAATGTATTTATTTTTGAAATATTTCTGAGACCATAGGCCTTTTGAGCCCAAGTTTTCTTAAAGATCCTCTTTATTTTTGCTGCAGTGTAAGTCCTTAATCGTGTTGGATAGATGGTTGAGTAGCCTTGGATTTCTCCCCAGCATTAAGGAAAGGACCTCCGTGTCGTCAGGCTTGGTGGGCTGCATCCGCATGCTGGACGTCAACAACATGGTGTACAATCTGCAGGAGAAGGGGGGCAACGTGCTGTACGGCACCGGTGTGGGCGAGTGCGGCAACAACCCCTGCCTGCCCAACCCCTGCAAGAACAGCGCCGCCTGCCAGGCCAAGGAAGCAGAGATGTTCCACTGCAAGTGCGTCAACGGCTTCTCAGGTGGGCCTTTCCCTTTCCATCTCTCTCTCCCTCCTCAGTCTCCAGCTGCCGTCGGCTGAGGACCACCAATTGTCAGTGTCTGATTGAGAAAGCTTGGTTCGGTGCACAGTTTGCACAGAAAGTCGGCAGTGTGTAAAGGTTAAGGTTCATGGGTTATGTTTTCCTCCCTGCTCATGGAGTGGAAGCTCTAAGGAATATGACAGTAGAAATCAAATCAGTCGAACGTTTATGTGTTTTTTCATGTTTGAGTACCCCTCTACCTTTTTCATTTCTGCTGATCATCTGAGAAGGCCCACTGCCATGGAATAGTTTTCTGCATTGTAACCTGCGGTCATACTAAATCCATGGTATAAACTGGCTTGGTAGTGGAGAAAATCCCCTACGCCTTTATTTGAAAAATATAGAGCCTTCTGCTGTTGACAGTTTTATTTAACAAAATTATTGATTTGATCTCTTGAATCTGATTTACTATGTTTAGTCAATCATTGTCTCTCATTATTTACTTTTGAATGACTATAGGTCCAACATGTGCCGATGCCCACAACCCATGTGACCCGAACAGGTGTCATCCGTCTTCTCAGTGCCAGATCCTTCCAGAGGGCGGTTACAAATGTGAATGCCCTATGGGACGTGAAGGAACCCACTGTGAAAGAGGTACTGTGAAGTTAAATCTAAACTCAAACGCTACCAACACTATTGCTGAGTGCAGAAAATACCATGATACACCATTAACATTAAGCAGTATGTTGAAATCAAGGCCTACTTAATGAACAAAAAAAACAATTCCGTAAAGAACAGCAAAAAACGTTTTCACCAAAAGCCTACCTAAATCCGCTGTGGGATGTTGCCCATCTGTAGGAAGCCTGGTGTTAAGACATTATCTCTCTGGTAGCTTGTCAGAATGCAATGCGACACTGTGCTATCGCCTGCTTTTCTCTGTGGTGACGGTACATCTACATCCTGAATGAGGAGATCAAACGCACTGGATGCCCTGCGGCCCCAGAGCTCGAACCACAGGGATCGGGCCACTCTGCAGCTTGTATCATTTCTGATTTGGCTGTTAGAGGGTGAACTGCTTCCTCCCGCCCACAGGTGATATGTTCAAAAGAGGCAGCCGCGACTCCACTGGGAGACGGGCTCCGACTGGGGAGAAAACGCCCCGGAGCTCTGTTTGAAGTTTTCATTTTCACTTTGGGCTTCACTCCGCTGTTTTTTCCCCCCTTCTCATTCTCACCTCATTTAAATTCTCACAGATGTTCCGGGAAGCAAGCGCGATAGAAAGCCTGATTTACTAAACCAAGAGAACTGCGGCAGAGACACATCACACCACCTGGACCGGGTGCACATGTGTGGGAGTAGCCCCTTAACTAAGAAAGTCTGTGTTAGCAGCCGATTAAGACAAAGCGCTGAAGTAAAATCAATAAGAGCGAAGTATTCGTTCCAACAAGTGAATTTCTTTTTAAATGGATGGCATGAGCACTGTTATCAGTCAGTTGCACATTGTGAGTGTGATCCCTCTTGCCCGGGCCGTAGGGCTGGACTTACTCACTTCTGGCAAAACCAGCATAGATGTGGTGCATGGAGGCTAACCACAATCAAGAGGCAAATATAAACTGAGCTGTAAATCGCGAGGATGAATATTTTACCTGGGGTCCGTGAGTGGCCCAGCGAGGAGCTACGCTTCATGGTGTAAACCACAGCCCAGAAGAAAGAACTGAATATGCACTGTAAAACAAGAAAAGCACACATGCTGACTCAGGGCCCTTCTATTGAACTGCCAGAGAGACGGTTCCTTGTTTTACTGAGCGCGATCAAGTACCAGGGATGTGCCTGAAGTTTTCTCTTCTCACAGTGCTCAGCAGTTTTTCTTTATTGTATCAAATTATCTTTCAATCTCTGTCAGCCATTCCCTTGCTAAATGAACATGCACTAATCCAATATAATTACCAGCCAAAGATCTGGAAGCCAGTGGTAGACTTGGTGTTATCACAGGAGCGCCTGGTCTCCAAATCACAAAGATAGATGGAGCTGGAAACAATACTCACTCCTGCTCGCATAGAGAGATGACGAGGCGTTTCTTTTGTCTTATCTGTCAGAATCCAAGAAAGACAAGAAAGAAGCCTATATTCCATATTTTACTGGGGACTCATACTTGGAACTGAGGGGCTTACACACCTATGGGAATGACCTACAGTAAGTTTAACAGTTAAACTTAATCTGTACATTCAATGTGTAGACCAACATTGAATATGATATGAATGTGCTTCTCAAGGTAGCTATTCCACTCTAAAGCGCCAGCTTAGAAAACTAACAACTTAGAATTAGTTTACAATGGGGATGCAGCTGTAATGATAATGTTTTTATGTAGAAAAGGACCATGGCTTGCATTTCGGTTTTGAGATAGTTCTGAGAGAGTTGGGGGGGGGGTTTCTGTCTCCCAGGCAAAAGGTGAGCATGACAGTGGTGTTCCTGGCCAACGACACCAATGGAATGATCTTCTATAATGGGCAGAAGACAGATGGAAAGGGAGATTTTATTTCCCTTGCTCTGAACGACGGCATCCTGGAGTTTCGATATGACTTGGGCAAGGGTCCTGCAGTCATCAGGTAGGTGCTCCATTCAGCAGCGGGCTTAGAACTCGGCATGAAGTCTCTGAAAGGCTGGATTCTGTCCAGTCACAGGTATACATATGGCGAATTATATGCCTGTTCTGGCTCTGTAAAAGTAGAGAGGGAGGGTTGAGAACAATGGTTGAAGGCAGCAAGTTGGGACTCCTGGACAACCTAAATGGCATGTAGCCAAACTGACAGCAGATTCGAATGGACTCTGTACCATTTGGAAATTGACACTGTGCACATCTCAAATGGCTGTGTCCCTGACTGGTCGCTTGTGTTTTCCCCCTGTGTGATTGGCATCGGCAGGAGCAAGGAGAAAGTGAAGATGAACGTGTGGAACACTGTGAGCCTGGAGCGTGCCAGCCGCAAGGGAGAGATCAACGTCAACAACAAGGACCAAGTCCGAGGGGAGTCCCCGGTAAGAACCTGCGCTTGGCTGATTGTGGCTTTGTTTGCGTTAGCGCTTACAGCTCGTCTCTGGGCCAGCCTTGACCTGCATTCATCCAAGTGTTAGTTCCAGAGTTACGACTTGCGTTGTCCTTTGGGTAGGATAGTCCTAGAAGTGAAGTTTGACAACGTTGAAATAACATGCATTCTTCAGTGCAGAAAGAGGATCCAATGTTGTATATGAGGAGACTTTGATTAAAAGTTTACAGTTGAAAAGACTATGTAATAGAAAAGCAATTTAGGGTGGGGGGGTTGGAAAGATGTTGGGGAGATGTTTTGAATTGTAAAAAAACACATTTTTTAAATCCTTGTTTTGGATTTAGGCTCTGCATTTATTATTCCACTAAGTATCTGTTTACTTAAGTCTTCTGTTAGCATTATTTGTTTGTCTAAACTTTCCTCAAAGGGATTGGAATTTGTAAGATCCATGGTCTTAATACCACAAAATAAGGGAGTATACCAGACAGTGACCATCACTTGACTTTATTCATCATAATAATAAAGCAAGTAAAGACTTTCAAATACCCTTCCAGTACTAGAGTTATATTGCAGTGTAGTCTTGCTAAGGACTTGGCTCTTCTTGAAGACAATTTTTATGTTTTGTTTTTTTATTCCAGCAGCAGAGGCTGAAGATTGCAATTAAGTGAAAATCCAGCAGAGACACAGCACTGAAACACTGCTGAAAAAAATATTCCATAGCAATCACTGCATTTTCAGTGAGAAAAAGACTTGAGTTCTAAACTTACATGAAAACGTTAGACCAAGTTGTGATGCTAAGGTTTTTGATAACGGCGGTTTGCTTTAAATTAGTTGAGTTTCAGAACCAGATGCCCATGCCCGAGGGAGCTTAGCGATGGTGTATAAATATAATAGCTGGACTTGTGCAAAGACCATCCAGAATTTTGTATCACTCACCATTACTTCGGTGGTGATAGAAAGGCAATGTATTCATCTGTGCACAATCTGAAATTGATGGTCTTGTTTTTTTCCCCCTTTTCCAAGCTTCTTGATCTTTATTCTGGACTATCTATATGTTTCTCCAGCCACTGATGTTCTCTATTCTTTTTCCCTGTTCTCTCTGTTAACATCCCTTCCACAACTTTTTTTGTGTGCTGTCTGGATATAGAAATCGCGCAAGGTAATGACTGAAGCTTAATTGGTCAGCAGACATTTCATGTTCAATTAGGTAATTGAGTAGCTGTCCACTCCCCATTTCAGATCCATTTTTGTATGCCATAATTAGAATGTAAGGACTTACAAAGCATGGGATAGTTTTTAGCTGTCATTCCATGAGCTGACACATAGAAGCACGTCATTAAAAAACTCTGTTTGGCTTTTATCTGAGGTCAGCTGACCTAGACACAGGGATACGATTTTCCCCAGGGGTGTGCATCGAATACTAATAGCACTATAACACGTCCTTGAATGTCTAGTATGGGTGTGCCTGGCATTATCCTGGCCATGGTGTAGAATGATGAAGCAGGGTGAGGTACAAAGCCATGCAGAGTTTTTGTGTGTGTGCATTCTCACTCGTACCAAGAGCCGCACGTTTTTGCTGTCATGATCCACCGCTCTCTGTGCGTTCCGCCCGCCGCTCTGTCAGCCTCTCCTCCAATCTGCAGCTCTGCGGGGGCACATTGCGTGGGGGCCGGGCCGCAGTCAAGGTGCACGGCTCCGCGCCCACCTTTCTGTAGGAAGAAAGGGAAAACAGATGCCAGCAGCCGGCAAAATGTTTTGGCAGTTGCGTCTTTTTCAGTTTGCTTGGCTTTTCCTCTAGGCAATTACTGCCCTACATAAAATAAATACCTTTGTTTCTTTAGAAACTGGACCTCCCACTAAAGTCCTGATGTAACTGAGTTGTCATGCAGGTTGGAGAGCGCTGATTTTGTGGTCATCCTACCACATCCTGCCAATAATTCACCAATTAAGGGGTGCCACCTACATTTGATATGTTTGAGGAATAACAACAAATTCATGTTTCATTCAAAGCCACTCAAGTCACATTATTATCTTTATTCCAATCACTGAAATGGTCTCTGTTGCTTTGTTTATGCTTAAATACTTACCTTTGTATTTATTATTGAGAACATCAGTGATATATTTTAGAAAGCTAGCATTTCTTAAATGTTATCTTCAAAGATGCAAAAAGGTCATTGTTAAATCATTTCAGTTCAGGACAGGACTAAAGTTGAGACTGAACAATTCCTTGACAGTTACCATTAGTGTGGCTAAGAGTGGCCTGTTATTGGTTATTTCTGGCAGGTTAACCGAGGATGTTCAAAGTGTATTTCCATGGTGCTGATGTTGACTTTGCATTCTTCCAGAACCAGCACACTGCTCTCAATCTGAAAGAGTCGCTGTATGTGGGCGGAGCCCCAGATTTCAGCAGGCTGGCACGAGCAGCCTCACTTAAGGATGGCTTCAAGGGGGCCATCCAGAAGGTTAGTCCCAAAATGAGAGTGGGGACTGCTCGTTGCTGTTGTATGTCTCTAACTCACTTGAACACACTGCCAAATAAAATGGTGGTTCTCATCACCACTCCCAGTCCCATAGCCCGTCAGCCAGGAGTAATATCTGTTTTCGGTGACCTAATGTGTGTTTGCACCCAGATCACCCTGATGGGCACCACGATCCTGATCCTGGAGAACGCCCTGCGCTCCAGTGACGTCTCAATGTATCCCTACCACCCTTGCAGCCAAGACGTCTGCATGAACGGGGGTCTCTGTACTCCAGACATGGACAGATATGAGTGCGTCTGCCGGCATGGCTTCAGCGGGACGCACTGTCAAAGCGGTGAGGGAGTTACGTCCGTCGCCCATGTTCCTTTCTCCTCACAGGCTCCCCTCCCACCGCCTGTCTCTGAGCCCCCTGCCCCAATCACCACCCTCAGACACTCCATCCCTCGTGGCCTTAAACACTTCTCTTCTTCATTAACACCACGGTTCCCCTGCTGTATTCACTTGTAATTGCGATTTTTGGATGTTATTGTAGATCTCCCTGTTAATGTTTTAGCAATTTAAAAAATAATACACTTAAATAAACAAAGAGAAAGCCTGTTGCTTTAGAGAAAGTTAAGTGGTGAAGCGCACTTCGCTTTCACATACTATAAATTAAAGTGGGGATTATTTCACTGATCAATGTAATATACTTCCTCCCATGCAGCGATCTATGAAAAATCTGCGGGAGAGACAGAATCCATTGCCTTCGATGGGCGGACCTTCATTGAATATCACAATGCGGTTACCAAGAGGTAAAGGGGCTATCAGTACCCAGTGCTCTGTAATTTCGCCATTCAATAAGTTGTCCCAAATAAAAGGTCTCTTCTTTTTGGACCTAAAGCCATATTCAACATGCCAGAATGTCATGATTGGTTATTTTTGTTTTGTTTCAGTTTTTTTTTAACCTCTACAGTAGCTTGTAGCTTGTCCAAATCTCTCGAAGTTCACCCCGTGCTCTCTGTCTGGCCTTGACTGGATCTTTCTAATTACCACAGCCTCTCCAATTATGAGGCAGCCCTAAGCTCCCATCTTGCTGTTTCGAAGTACACTGAGTGGCTATCTGTATTACTGCCCCAGCCCCCCGACTCTGGACTTATTATTCATTTAAAACGTTTTTAATGCTTCCATCAGGCTTAACCACTTTCCCCCTGTCCTTAATTACTTTCTGGCTGGTTCACAGTATCATTCCCCGCTTTTGTATCCTTTTTCTGCCGAGAGTTCAGGAAAAGGCGATCGTTCAAATTAAAGGACTTTTTGGTAATTAGAGCCATGCCTTGTTAGTCGTGGTGCGGGACGTGTAAAATTTAGACACCCTTCATAACAGAGATCCACCCTTCTCCCTGATGTTAAGTACGTGTGCTAGTTTGTGAGACATCCAAGAGCTGAAACATTGCTTGGAGATTTTAGAGGACAGTGGACTTTGCTGGTCTTGCTTCAACCAGTGTCCTTGGAACATGCCTGTTCCCTACCTCAAGAGGTTGAAAACATTTGTTCATCCCCTCAGTTATAATCATGGTTATACTGCAAATTAGCAAAAAAGACCCTTTTTTTTGTTTTTATTATAATTACATTTTTTGTTTCTCATTAAACTGCACTAAGTAATATATTTTAATGTTGATTGATTTTTTTTCTCTCCCTATATTATATATTTTTCTTATTATTTAATAATTGCAAACACACCCATATCCTTTGATGTCTGTCTCTGTGTAGAGATTTCTGTCAGAAATCTGCCCCTTTGTCTTTCTGTCTGTAAGTCTTTGTCTGTGTCCTGTCTGTCTTATATGAGTGTCCCTGTTGTCTCTTTCCTGCTTTCAAGCCAACTGACCAATGAGATTCCAGAGTAAGTAGACCTGAAAAATACATATATATAATTGATTTAATCCAAATTAAAACATATATAAGTAAATAAAACCACAATGTACAACTGATTGAATTAAGACAAAAATGAACAAATCACGAGCAGGAAGTCTTCATCAGTTAAGATAACAAATTGCTACTTGTTGTTTGAAAAGTTCTTGAATGAACTCTGTGTTCTGAACATTCTGTATCATTCAAAAACATACCGAACAAAAAAGGTTTATAGCAGTTTTCCGTCTTAACTGAAGAAGGGTATTTGCATTAAATAAATACCCTTTTGTTATTTTTATATCGTTATCCTTGTTTTTTTGTGTACTATATATCGATTTCTCAAGTGTGTGTATATATATATATATATATATTTTTTTTTTTTTTTTTATACACACGTCAACCATTCATTTACGTCTGGCCAAAGCCAAAATGAATTTTGCAATGGAACTTAGCTCAATACAAAGATCATTGGGAACTGCCTACTTAAAATGCATCAAAATACAGTTCTCAGAAAAATGCACGGTCGCATGTCTGATAGGCATCGTGTTCAAATTTTAAAGTGTTTTAAACTTACATTTAAAAAAAGCTCATTGTTTCTGCATGCATTCCAGAGGAAAGTGACAAGAAGACAAGTCATTGCACATGCACCCAGCTCTAGATGTTGTTAACCAATGTGTTAACAATATGTACGAATGAGCAGTCTTCCAACCTCAAGTCCCTACACAATATCATCCTTAGCTCCCTAACACTTACAGAACATTTTCAAGTTTGAGATTTCAGCATTTCTCCAGTGATGACCACATAGTCCAGATTAGGGAAATGTATAAAACCCAATTATTTGCCTTCAGACTTTTTAACCCTTAACATTTTATTTTAAAAGTAATGCCTTAATCATTGAGAAAGGAAGTGTTTGCTACTTCTTCAGTATAATTAGTTTGGTAAAAGCCCACAAAGCAGGGAGCTCAAATTACTTTGATTTCAACTAAGCAAATCCTTCAGGATCATCCTTCTATATTTAGCTCTGTAATTTTCAAATCTCAATCAAAAATTTCTATTTCTAAGGCAGAAAGTGGGGGAAGGGGTTGGCAACTCATTAGTTAAGGCTTTGTCTTATTACAATAAAAAGATAAATCCATTGTAATGTCCTAGAGTCTAGAAAAGAAGTGTGTGTGGCAGCATGCATCATTAAAAGCTAGGAACAAGACCCCCGGGGCTTGTTTAAGAACTGGCCAGAACTCAGTAGATGTCACTGACTGTCTAAATGGAAACCAAGATTAAAATGAATCTTGTGTAAGAAGGCTGACCGTCCCATCTGAGTATGCACCGTCTATCCAACATGATTTGGCTTTGAATAGGGCCTCCAAGAGCTAATGAATTCCCCCGATGACATGAGTATAGCAGCACTGTGTGAACTCAGCCAGTGATAATATATCTGGCACCATTTACGACTGACCAAATCTGACCGACTGACTTCAACGCCGGCTCAGCCCCCTTTTAACCACCATAGATGTGCTTCTGTCCCTTTTTTGTTTCTCTCATAATGGGATATTTTTCACCACTTTGTAATTTAGTATCCCCCCCATTCTCCCATCATTGCTGTTCTTGAATTTTATCATGGCCACTCAAGTATTATATTTTAAAATCCATCTTGCAAACACCTCTAAAACAGGCATGAACATATTGGTAAGCATGCAGACGCATAGACACGCACGCACGCACACACACACACACACACACAGGTACTCTTCCGTCTCCCTGTTGGAGTGCTGCCTGATCTTCTGTTGAAATCACCGCTTGCTCCTTGCGTGATTCTAGGACCCTCAGTGGTGTCTGAGGGGGTGTGGTATATATGCTTGGAGGTTCGTTTTGCTACCCCACTCTGGCAGAGGTGAGGTTTGCTTCCTCTTTCCACCCCTTGCGCTTATTGCACGCCCTTCATTTTTCTCCCACGCTCCTTTAAGTCCCGAATCGCTGGAGAACCCGTCAGACCAGAGGTAAGTCCGGGGCAACCTTTTCCCTTGCGGCATGCTGCCTTGTCCCACCCAGCCACTGCTCATCGCATGGGGACCAGGGCTCCACAGAGGAGGCAGGTCCATTGGCAGGACAATGTTGTCAATGAACACGTCACCATGTATATCTATTTGTGTTTGTATGTTGAAGCCATAGCAGGACCACTATGCGCTATAGCCACTTGTTGGTACTCACAATCACCCCAAAATATACATTTCATTGTGTCTACAACATTAAGACTGTAAGTTAATGAAAATAATATCTATCACAGCTTAGTAGTTCACTTTATTACTATTAGTAATTGGTAGTTATTACTTAGTTGTAATAAACTTTCACCTGGAACTAGTGACTAGTGACACCTGTGGCTACCTTTAGTTACATTAACCTTTAATTACCTTTTTGATCTTTGAGTATTGTCATGCACAAGTTGACAATACACAAGTTCACAAGTTTGAGTATTTTCATACACAAGACAAAATTGCAGGTTGATGTGACCACACACCGAGCTGTGACTTGCTGTCCCCAACAAAGGCCCATCCTTCACTGCTCTCTAAAGGGGTCCAGTTAACATGTCCGTTCATAAGAGGAGCTTAATTAAAGTGACGAGATTTGTGAATAGCGAGAATTTCACACTGTAACATCACACTAGTC